>MPNW01000400.1:64664-92164 GCA_011800805.1 Hirudo medicinalis
AACAACTGATCTTTTTCCTCCACATCGACCCTCAACATTTACATACATTTTAGGGTCTTTATTTCCGTCAAGGATGACATTTGACAACTGTTTGTTGTTGCAGTCTTTGGCAACCGCATTTAGAGCTACGTTGATCGCAGTCAACTCTAAATATGTTGTTTGCAATTCATTCGGATAAAAAAATGTGAGAAAATATAAAAGAAATTAATTTATTCGATGGAATTACGAGCAATAATGCTTAATTATTGATTAGAGCATGATTTTCTCTCAGAGGCCTAGGTTTACCGCAGACTGTCTTATCATCGAAATAATAAATATATGTACAAAATTAAATTATTTCAACCTGACAATAAAACATCAGTTTGATGTTCATCAAATATTATTTACCGCGTAACAAAATTGCGTGGACCGGATAAAATATTCTGAGAATTTCTCAAGACTATAACTTTAACAATGTTTATGGCATTGTTAATTTCTAAGTAATCAATGTAAACATTCATACTTGTTAGCATTTGCTGGTGGTGAAATATTATTGCTATTAACTTGAAAGATTGTAATGGTTGCAATTTTTTCATCTCATAATTTCGTAAATCTATTGCAAAAAAAAAAATTATAAACGAGCAATTAAGCAATTGAGATTTTTTTACGGATTTCCTTCCAGTCGAAACTAAAACGCTTGTTTATTGAATTAATGGAATGTAGCCAATTGCGTCATTTTTTCAAACAACGAAGTATTATAGGGGAAATGTATTTTTTATTAAGAAGCATAATCCTTTTTATTTGTCTTCATTTGTCTTTGTAGAAATGATCTTTACAATACATTCGCTCGCTGTTTCTAAATGATTCATTCTGTTTCATTTGGTATTCGATGGATAATGGCTTTGTGTGAGGTGTAAAATGTTTTTACATGAAAACAGAGCGTAATTTTACTTCTATTAATTGTTCGCATAATTGTAAGGTATTCTTTAAAACTTAATGAAGATGTTTTGTTTTGCTAAGTTTCCGTCTTTTTTACATTTTTCGATTCAGTTTTTTCGCCTTTTGCCTCCTGGGTGGAGTCTGATGTACATCACTTTCACTGCTTGCTGCTGGTTTTTTCAAACTAAAACAATTCGTAAGACATTTGCATGAGTTTTAAATATTGAATAAATTTATTTTTATATAATTCTGTGAAAATTCATAAAGGTTGATTGGTGTGGAAGCGCTTAAACCGCTCACTGTAGCGGCGCCAGTTTGGCTCCGAACACGATACTAATGCACTGCTACATTAACAATACACCTACGAAACATGGTGATATAAGTTGATAAAACATTCAACTTTACAAATATATATTACATTGAGATTAAAAACAACATTTAAGATTCAATAGATGCATGAGATAAAAAAACAAAACAAAGTTAGAACAACTCTTAGAGCAGAAATAAAGTGAAATAAACCTCACCAAAGCCACCAAGTGCCGTATGTTTAAAATGAATTTAAAATTGCATCAACCAACCATATAATTAACAGTAGAATCAGAGTTGAGGCCAAAGGAAAAATGACCATGGTCATTGGGTGCAAATCATTTTTAAATTTTAGGTCAATGGATTTTTTGGTGTCTCTGGCTGAAATAAATTTGTTTATATTTAATCGAAATTTTCCGTCGCTTTTATGAGTCCCCTGAAATTCTCACTATTATATATTCACTATATATAAGATATTTTAGAACAGGATAATCTAGGATCTAAATTAGGATAATTAGATGGTAGACTATAACAGCCAATTATATATCGATCTGCCCTTTCTCCGTATCTCTAGTATCCAATAGAATCACTATCAATACCAATATAATCACTATCAATACCAATAGAATCACTATCAATACCAATAGAATCAATGGGATCACTAGGATGAAGTTGTGTTCAGATGGAATAAGAGGATATCAATGCAAGTTTATACAAGAATTTAATACGAGTACTTCCTTTTGAATCAGTAAAATAATGTTATGTTATTACCCAGGCAAATATCTTCTGACAAATTAGCGCTGTATCCTGGTTTGCAAGTGCAATTATAAGAGCCATTCGTATTAAAGCAGAATGCGTTTCGAATATCGCATGGTTGGAATTTGCATTCGTCAATGTCTGAAATTTAATTAAAACATTTTAACATTGAATTCAAAACGTACAGTAAAGTAGTTTTTAATTGTTTTATGCCAATTTAAACAAGTCAAGTGAAACTCTGATAACATTATATTTTTATCCTGAAAGAAATACGTCGAAAACATTGAAATTATTTTCATGTTTATCGCTAAAATAATATAGTGACAGTGATATTCCCTGCAAGTGCATGCTTACCCTCACATGTTAGAGCGCTTTTTGAATATCCAATATTGCATTCGCACATTACTTTGCCTTTGAGTACGATGCAATTGGTGTTAGTCATGTTTTTGCATGGATTCGAATTCTTGCATTTGTCCTGGGGAATGTCTCCAAAATTTGATGTAACCGATGATCCGGTTAAGCGAGTACTTGTTGGCAGCACTGACAATTAATAGCATCAGTAGAGTCACAACACCAACGTGGTGAAATACACGAATTATTGATCGTATTTGCTTTAATATTTCTTAAGTTTAACAACGTTTTAAAAAGGTAATAAATGTCCATTTTGCCCGCCGGAAATATTTTAATTATCGTTAATTATTTAGTATCTTTAATTATTTTTAAATGAAGATTAATTTTAATTAACCTGAAGCGCGGTCTGCAAATCATTGAAAAGCTCAGTGTTTAATCACATGATTCCTTACATAACATTTTTTTTTATTTTTGCCACCCGAATAAATAATTAGTATTTAAATAATATGTAATTATATAATGCATATTTGTCAAGATTTCAATGTAATATGAATTGGTCGATATAAAACTGGAATTTTTGGTTCGGTTACCTGATGAATCTGTCCTTTTAGAGGTGTGAGTCCCAATTGTTGTGAAGTTGGTAATTACTTTCGTGGGTTTAGTGGTATTTCTTAAGGGTGGCCCTTCTGAAATATCATATAACAGTGACTGCAATAATTTGAATTTACATACCCAAATATGTAGTTAAACATGTATAATAAAATGATTACATTACTATTATGAAGACAGTGCAATTGTTATTTGAATGTGAATTTAAAATGGCTCCATTAATATCGGTTTAAACTGGGATTCATTTTGAAGACGTACAACGTTTCATATATTAACCTGAATTACTTTGTTCAAATTAAATTCATAACTGATTTGATAATATAAATGGACTTTTATTTCTGTGTCATTGATTGAGTTGCTTCAGTTGACGGCAAGGGGCTGCTCCAGCCCGTGCTTCAGCACCTTTACATATCCATTTACATATCAGCGTAAAAAAAAATTTCATAGTTTACTTCTTTGAATGCAATGGCCACCCGTGAATCCCGGTTTACAATTGCCATTACAAAATCCGTTTTTATCATAAAATTCGCATTTGATGAATTTAGAGCATCTAACCGATGAAAGCGAATTTTTACTGCAAGCTTTAAGGACATTTATAATTAAATTTAAAAAAAAATCTAGAATCGATTTCATATTGTTTTGACAAAGTCAAAAAAAATTAAGATTGTACGTACTTCTATAAGCGCTAATAAAATCACTCCCACCACAATGTTCATTATAATTTCCCGAGCATTTGGAGGTGCAACTAGCGGTAGATGGATGTATTGTAAAATCTGTTCCATTTTCGCACATGCAAATGTTTCCATCCTTGTTTTCATGTTTTTATTTAAATTTGTTATTGTCAATCGTATTTATGTAAATGTAATCATTGATGAGAGTATTAATACATAATTATATAAGTTAACATAACCAATATTACATAGAGTAGTGCATAGGCGGAGTCTTCGCAGTGCCGAAGACATTTTCCAATGCTCATGTTACCCTGAAGCTTAGGCAGATCGGGAACTTCCAGCACTTTGGAGCACCCTTGGTAGGTTGGAAGTGGGGCTATTCCTATCGTAACAAGTATTTAAAATGAACCAAAACTTTGCAGAAAATAATGTATTGCATTTATTAAATTTATAACGGAAAGTTACTGGGGTTACTAGTCTGATAATTTGAGAAAAGCGTTTGCCAACCAAGATAAACAGAATAAACTTCTGGGCCTCCACAGCTATGTATTTCATCTTCGCACTTAATGTTGCAAGCTTCCAACCGTATCTCATCACGATCGTCGAAATCATTATCACAGTAACAATTACGTGCATGCTAATAATTAATTATTTGTTACGTACAAACGTGATATGATGTTGTCATTGTAATGTATTTAATAATTATCAAATCGACAACCTTGATTGCAAAAAATGTGTGCCCAGCAATCAAACATTCCTGCTGGCACATTTTGAGTACAGGCGAATCGATCGAAATGAACCTTTTTCCAAATTTTGTGAAACATCCGCGAAAAACTCTAAGACTATCGCCAGGCAACCCCGACGCTTAATGAAATAGCATTTAATGTTTTTAAAAATTAGAAACAGTATTAAGACTTGTAAGATTAATGTTGTTGCAGCAGAATTTACCTAGCGTATGAACTTCGACTTCAGATAACGAAATACCTTGATTTGTTAAAGATTGAATTATAACTTGTTCATGCATCTTCTCAAACGGCTTGCAGTTCACTCTCATTCCCTCGTCGGAATTACTGATTTCATCGTAAGAAGAGCAAGAATCCAGAAAAGCTCCATCACTTACATAAACTTCGAAAAAATCCAATTGACCTGCTTTTGCACCTAATTAAACGGCTAAATTCTGATAGTCAACCAGATGAATATTCATTCAATAGACTTTAATATTAAAATAAGGTTCTAAAATTCACTACTAGAACGTCCCACTTGAGGAAATTATAAATAAGAAAACAAAGCATTCATCTCAGAAGTCATTTCCATACCTTCTCCTCCATAAACAACCACGTAATGTATTTCAAAAGTGCCATTCAACAGTATTGCAACGAACGACTTCGTTATTCCACATTGAATATTCACGTAATGCTTAGGGTCTTTGTTGCCATCAAGTATGACATCTGACAAGTCCCTGTCGCCGCAATCTTTGGCAAGCCCGTTTAGAGCTACATTGATCGCAGTCAACTCTAAGTTAGTTTGTAAGCAATTCGTTAGTTTAAATTGAATGGGGGGAATGTAAAAGAGTACTAATTTATTCATCACTCTAAGCAATTATTTAATTTCTTTATTTATTAAGTTATGAGAGATGTCTGAGATGAGATGTTGCAGAGCGTTGGGTTATTGTAAAATTTACTTTTTCAACAATTTCAACAAATGATGTAGTTGTTACAACAGTGCAATCAAACTATTGTACAAACAGCCAAGTCGTACCTGTCAGAGTTTGCTGGTGGTAGAGTATAACTGTTATTAACCGAATAGATATTAACAACTTTACTGCTTCATGTTTCATTCGGTCGTTTTAAAAATAAATATTATTTTAATTGCAACAATTTTTAAATGTATCCTTAAATCAAAAAAAATTCCGTTCAAAGCCGGGTGTTGGAATCAACCATTTTGTTTATTAACGATTCCTATTTCGCCAATAACGTCATTTTTCTAAAAATGAAATTTCAGAAATAATAACATTTAATTCGGACATAACTTATAGTTGTGGAAGTACAGTTTTTAAAGTTTAATTTCTAATTGAATAAAAATGAAACAAATAAAGGACCTGATTCCATGTCATAGAAATTTGCAGGCAGAAGGAAGTCATAAGTTAGGTGGAAGAATGTTGGGAAATAATATGAGCTTCTGGACTGATTAAAATCTAAAATTATCCAATTAAATAAATTAAACCTAAACTCTTCTCCCAATCGAGTCGGACGAGGGTCTTGATTTTGTAGCAGAGAGCGATGAAGATCTGCCAAAAAAAAACTAGGGTTCGTAAAAAGTCGGTCATAAATGCTTAATATTATTATAATTCTTTCCGATGTTCATAAATACTTGGATGTATAAATAGACAAATTATGTATTTGTGTAGCCAATTACAATCAGTAGGTGAAGTAGTAACATTTCCTATGTGACAAACAACTTGCAAGACAGATCTTTGGTGCTTTCGAAATTACTTTTTAAAAAATCACAACAAAGTCCTTGAATTTTAAGGAGCTGTTTTATTTCAATAAACCGAAAGCGATGGAATTTCTTCCTAATCGAAAAGTCACCATTGATATTTATGATTTTAAATTTTTTGCATTTTTTTAACGGATTTCTTTTGTCTAAACTTGATTAATTTAGCAGGATTTCTTTCGAGATTTCGATTTTGGTTTGACAAACATGTTCCTCTACTTCATTCTGTCCAGTGTATCCTTTCATTTGGATTTCAAGCAATTACAGTTTTCGAGCATTTTGTCGACGGCCCTGAGGGGTTTGTAAATATGGTTATTTCGTAAAATCAAATTGTATGAAAATTAAAAGTTCTTTGTAATTATAGATTCACATATGGAATTGCATCTAACCCTTTCCTTATCAGCATGAGCATAATGCCAAGTATACTGAATACAAAAAGGAGTTGGAGTATAAATATTATCCTGCTTAAAGACGTTTGAATATCCATTGGAACTGGAAAATTAAAAAAATATCCATTAGTATCAGAATCGTTAAGTCGACTAATCATCCTGGCTGTACTAATTCTATCCACATTGACTAGCATTCTCGTGATCATTCTTTCCATCTTAACTTCTTTCAGATATTGAATTATCCACTCTATTGTCACTTAGAGATTTTACTTTTGCAGGTTATATGGTGTACCTTGAGATCGATAACTCCGATATTGATGAACGCTGACCAAGAAAGTTAGAACGCCAAGGGGCGCCTGCATTTGTTGCAATCATGTTGATTGAATATTGAATTCTTTTTAACGTATTAATTCTTTAATTAACAAACGCTTAAGCTTTTAATATAACAGTGTGAGTCGATTATTTTTTATCAAGAATTTTTTGGGAAATATGAAGAAGAAGAAGAGAAAGAAGGAGGAGTTTAGCATTTTCCCAAAGCTTTTTACCGTGACTAACACCGTCCGCTCTTGTATGCTGTTGTTTATTAACGTCCGTTACATCCATTACATGGCTGGGCGATTAGGACGGCGCTCCCGCAACGGGATAAATCCGTGCTGCCATCGTGAGAGGCAAAGTCTGAGCCATGGAACAATAAGGGAGCACAAGATGTCTGCTGTTTTTTTTTAATGGAAATTATGTTGGTCCCTCTATCCAATTTTTAATTCCTTTAGTTATTATAAATTTTTTTGCTAAAATTAAACAATATCTTAGGATAGACATGACAATGCTTGCTCAGCGTTTACCAGATATTTACCAGCGTTGTTGAAAAAAGATAAATTTATAATACAATTTCATTTAAACTTTGCTGAACAAGCAAAGTTATTATTAATGTCGACATAGTTTACTTCTTTGAAGGCAATTTTCACCACCGAATCCCGGTTTGCAGGCACCTTTGCAGTCTCCGAAGTAATCATATGCACCGGCACAATTTAGCAACCTCGTACATTTGATCGATTCTTGCCCTCTTCTGAAACAAGCTGTCAAATGAACGCATAAATTTGTGAAGCATTTTCATTTTCCTTAACAAGTTTTTTTATAAATTCCACACTTTCATAAACAGCGACATGATCCGGTCCGCCACAGAATTCGTTTGGATCTCCGGTGCAAACGGAGTTGCAACCATCAAACACCTTTATATTTGACCTGATGGTACTATTGCCACAAAAGCATAAGTCACCCCCCTTTGAAATTATTAATCAATAAATTGAAACAATATGAGTAATGTATTGCAGGTTACTTTTAAACAGAGTTTACCTCGATTAGTGCATAGTTGTAGTCATCGCAATGGCGCATGCATTTTGTGATTGTCATTTCACCACTAATCAGTGTTCCGTCTGGGGCATCGTGCTTCTTGAAACATCCAAAGTAGCTCGGTAGTCGAATCAACCCTGTGACAAGTTCATGTTTGACTCGATCGTCGTATTTATATTTATTTACGATGTAGCAACAATTACGATGTAATTAAGCAATTTAGTAATATAAACATAAATCTTACATTAGTGTGAATGGAGTCATTATAATAGCCTTAATAAATAATTAACATTAATTAATAAATTATTTTTCAATTAATCTGAAGACAAGAACATCGCTAACCTAGATAAACCGAATAAAATCCATCACCACCGCAGATACCCTTCTTATCGGTGCATGTTAAGCCACAATGTTCCATCAGCACTTCGTCTCCTTCATTGTAGTTGCTCTCACAATAGCAGTATTCGTTGTTCTATTGAGAAGCAGAATGCTGTTAACACTTTAACCATTTCTGACACTTTTGGACTGCAACCAAACTCGTATAACATCACTTAATATGAAATGTCCCTTGCTTCTTTAGAAATTCACAGCAATGTCATGTCTATCTATCGAATATCCATTCCTGCTGGGTTGCTTATTTTTTACACTTTCATATTTTATGTACCAGATATGTGATATCAAAGGGGTTTAATCCTTCTTTTTATCACTCTCAAGTTCATCAAGAATATATGCCTTCAAATACCTTTAATTAGATGCATATATTATCCTTCTAGGTTTTCTAGAACCAATCTCACATCGCGAATTGCTGGCATTTGGTCAAAGTTCAACGACCCATATTTCTGACACCGATTGACCAAAAGCTCTAAAAAAATTTTAACGTACTCATCTAGTTTAACAACTGTGCCAAATTTCAGCAAAATCCAAGATGGTTGTGTCAAATGTTGTGTCCATTTGACTTGGAATGTCCCATACATACATCTATATAGCGTGTTCCCTAAATTTCGTTCGTCGCTACTGCTTATTGAGCCCCGCTGGTGTTTATGGCGCTTTGTAAACGGACATAATTATTATTATATAACACTTTTTAATCTCATCCCTGTTCTTAAGTAAACTCTATGCCTTTGTTGAACTGCAAACATAATTACTTGCAAATACTAGTGAAGTTTGGTCCCCACCAATTAGAAATTCGTTTTTTTTAGACTTTCAAATCAATATTACTGTTACATAAATTGAACCAAAAAATTACCATGACAGCAAAAAATAAATAGCCGGCTCTTGTACACTCCGTAAGACAACCCGTTATCAATGGCTCTGTTATTACCCTAGGCTCGTCACCAAAAGCCTGGTAGCATCCTCGGTAGTGCATCGGCCTCACGTCAGGTTCGGCGGAAGCTTGATGGAACAAAATGTTATAAATCCTGAAACCTACGAAAGACTTCATTGGACGTTCCTAGTAATTTACCAAGCGAATGGATTTCGATTTCGGAAACAGAAAGTCCTTCTTGTTTTCGACTTAAGATTTGGACCAAGTCATGCAGTAAATCCGTTGGCTCACAATTAACCCTCATACCGATTTTTGATATCCTACTAGGTCCAGGGTACTCACCGCACCTGGCCAGAAAAGAACCTTGGTACATTTTAACTATAAAATAATCCAGTTGACCAGGTTGCGAACCTAAGATAAAAATTGTTTAAATATTTATTTGTTATCAACTTCAATGTCTGAGTGTAATTGTATTTTTTGTCTTTCAAATAGTTCATCATTTGACCCGGATTGAAGCTATTAAGACCATCTTCCAATCATCATGTCCTGTCTTAAAATATTAATGTTTCAGGAACATTGAAATCCCAAGGAATTACATTCAATGTGTGACTTATTCTACTTATTCTTGTCATAGTTTCAAAAATGATTTCTAAGTTATTAGAAAAGACCCTTGCTGACATACTTACATATACTTCAGTATAGGATATATAATCAGTATATAATCGCAATCATATTATTATCATTACAATTAATATGTAAAAATATTTTAAATCATGTTATTACCGTTCCCTGGAAACACAATGACATAGTGGATGGGATACGTTCCGCCAAGAAAGACTTCCACATAGGATTCCCGGCCCAGGCAATTACTTTCCGCTGTCTCGAATTTGTTTGGGTCCTTAATGCCGTCCACCATGATGTATGATATTTGGTTGTCAAGACAATCTGTAACGTTCTTATCCAGGGCTATGTTTATCGCAACCAGTCCTGCCAATAAACAATTTAAAGAATTGTAATTTTACCAAGAGAGCAAAACCAAACTTAAATTCAGTTTATGTATGACAGCATTCTGACATTATTCTACCATTCTAGAAGGATCATTGATACAATATTCTAACGAGAAGAATAAGTTATCTTAATTGCATTAATGTTAGGTATACGATGCTGGTCTGAAATCTTTCAATGTAAAGCAAGAAAAACTTGATGCAAGCCTTAAGTTTTCAATTAATTTTCCGCAACAAGAATCATTTTAGTTTGTTGCAAATTCTATTAAATTCAACTTGGCGGAATATCGCTCAAATTTTCTAAACTCTTTTCTATGCGAATTCTTTCTTAGAGTTTGCAAAATGAATCGGCTGGCGCTTGGAGGAGGAAATTTTATTGCAGGAATGTGATGATGATGACGATAAGAAACGCTTCTCGCAACTACTTGGATGTGTGTCATCAATCAAGAGAAGATAAGGTGAGCTGACAATGACGTGTATTTGTTGCGCAATCTCCAGTAAATTGCCGGTTAATAATACCAGCCACTTGTTGCAGTATTTTCCCAATACAATTAGCGATCTAAAGGTTAAGACTATATATGAAACATATGACTATAATTTTCAACTGACTTTATAAGAAATTATATCTGGCGATGATGGTAAGAGTTGTGTTTGTTGAAATTGTAAATCGTTACATGCATGTCATTCGCTTCTATCGTGTTGTTGCAATTCATACCATCGAATAGTTGCAGATGACAAAATAAAACCGTCCACAAATTTGAAGATCTCGATAAACTTGCCGCCATCATAAGTTCACCAGATATTCCATAGCTGTTTCTAAAATTAATAGTTGTTACTGGAACTTCTGCAGAAAGTTTTCAATGTTTGCGTTTTAAAATAAATAATTGTTATGTTAAAAGTTCTGAGTTACGTCACTGTTGCCCAGAAAGCCAACAGCGATAATTTTAACAAATTCGAAAACTTTATTTTGTTCTAACTTTTGCGATAAAATATTATTCTCAAGCAGTGATTTTCTGCTTACATTTGAGGACATTTTAGGTCTTTTTTTCTTCTTTTTTTCCCTTGATTTTTCAAACAAATAATGAAGGGCCTATTTGACATTTTATAAATTTTATAAAAATATAAAATTTGTGAGAGTTTGTTACAAATCAAACAAATCTTTCCAGTTTGTCCATGTTCACATTTCACTAAACATAATCATTAAATAATTGAAAAATATTCAGAGGTAAGAAGCAGTAGTTTTTAATCCAGCTGTATATAATTCGCCTTTTTTTCAAGATTTTAAATATTTGCAAGTGTTTGTACAAGACACGTATATTTCACATGATCTATGTCGGTTTTGGTCACCAACTGCTCGGTTGCGTCTAGTTGGCACTAAGTGGCCTTACAAATCAAATGATAATTAATTAATTCGTGGTAAAATATTTTGTAAAAAAAACAAAAAAATATGTGTTGAAATTAAAAAATCAAAATATTTTGAATAAGAAAATATATTTTTAAAAATGCGTTTAATGTCCATATGAAACGTCGAATGCCATTGTTTATTGTAACAAAATAATTTTCTAAAAATAATTGAATAAAGAGAAATTTAACGTGTGCTTTAATTTACACATAAAACAAATAATTATAATTAGGCAGTCGAATCAGATGACTTTTAAAACTGCCCACTGTGGCTTGCTTAAATTAATAATTATCTCGCTGCAAAATGGAAAGACGGCATTGAAACATGGACACGGTTTGAGTTGCACGAATTTCATTGTTTCTTGAAACGGAAAAATCCATTTCAAAGCTTCTTTTGTCTCTGAAAACCGAGGGAGAAGAGTCAAGTGACCTGCAAATTAGCCAGAGACAAACATGTTACCCCAAAACCGAGAGCCGGTCTCATCCGCCCTCGGCTCGATTGACGATTTCGAGAAAGCAGGTTAAACTAACGCAAAGTTTGCGATTGGTTTTGCGTATAGAGATGTGCTTGTAAGGCGAAACTGGGTTCCTTTTTACCGACTATAAGTTGTGGTTTATTGGTGAATTATTATTAAATTTGGAAATATTGTGATTACGCGTTCGGAAACATCTTGTGGTGCGCGTTGTCTTGGCGGAAATCAATCGTAGAAATAGCGTCGATATTTAGTCTGAGTTCCTTCAAGTTATTCATACATTCGTTGAAAGACCCAAACATCTGTCAAAATGGTGTTTGGACGTAGCCAGTCGTTTGACTTTGAGTTCCAATTAGAGCCAGATTCAGGTGATGTGAAAAGCATATTTGCTGTGGTGTTAACAATACTTTGATTATGATGATGATGATGTTGATTGCACTTTCAATGATAATTGAATAAGTGATTTGTATCTTAACCTTGCACTGGAAAGTTTGGAATCAGGTCTTTGATGTGATCTCAACAAAGAATTAGATTTTGTTCTGAACGTTTGGCCTATGTTTTCAAGTCCTAACTACATAAATTTTCTTGTTTTATTCTCGCTGTTGAACTCAGCTACTAAAATCTCATGTAAATGAATCTTTGAGGCAAACTGGTCATCAAGCCTGACAAGTATTAAGTTACTTGTACGTTCAGATTTTATAAATTAGAAAGCTGATTGGATTCTAGATTGCACGAATTTCTAAGTTGTTTTGTTATTCTATGTTGTACGTGTTATTTAGGCTCATATACATCACATCTTGCATCAGGTTCTAAATAACGTGAACATCAACAACATTAACTCGTTGTTAAGTAATACTTAACCTTAGTACAACTTCCGACACCAGGGCCTTCCATGGCAACAAGTCCCCTGCAGGCAAAGGCCATTGAAGTGAGGAACACACGTGTCAACTGGCAGCCATACATGCAGTGAGTGATTGTGATTATGATGATGGTTGTCATGGAGACAATGGTGATCATGATTATGGAACTGAAGTAGGTGATAATGATGGTGACTGTGATGACCTCAACAATCAGTCTTGACTTAGAATCCATAAATGCTGCTACTGGTTTCTTGGCAAACATTATGCAAATAAATCATTCAAATCCATCGATTGGCACATCAATCAATCAATCAATCAATCGAAACCAGGAGCAATATGATAACGAAGGAAGAGTACGAAGTCATCCTGAAGATTGACAACCAGGGACAAAGGAAAGCGGCCCTCAGCACCATGCCCGACCAGGTTAGTCCCCGACGAAGAGAATGACTGAGGGACGGGGAACAAATTGATGGATGAGTGGTAGGATGTTTGGGTTGACACCATAAACTAATGGATGGATTGATGGATCGATCCACAGATGGACGAGTTGATGAGACGAGTGAATGCATAAGTGATGAGTAGGTTAGTGGGCAGTCGAAATTAGCATAAATTATTCAAATTTGCATCGTCACGTGACGCAGTGCGTGGCAACTTTGGTCTCTCTCATGACGAAGATATCCAAGGATCAGACCGTCCAGTACATTGTCACCCTCATCGATGATATTCTACAGGTAATGTCATCACCATCATAACTCATCACCATCATTGTCTTATCTTTACAGTTTCTTCACTACCATCCTTTTTATCGCCACAGTCTTTTTATCATCGTCATCAGATATTCATCCTCTCTGATATCATCATCAACATCATCATCGTCGTCGCAGGAGGAAAGGTCAAGGGTCGAGTTGTTCAGGCAGTTTGCCGCCAAGAACAAAGAGTCAGTTTGGAGGCCATTCTTTGACATGCTCCATCGACCTGACTCGTACACCATCAACCAGGCGAGTGATTTCATCGACCGACCGGGTGGGGTGATCAACTTATCGAGATGATAAGCGATTAAGATGATAAGCATATTTATTGCTTTTGTGCAATGCATTCTTTATCAGTCTCTTTGGCAAAGGAAGTATTGATGATGTCGTAAATGGACCAATAATTCTAATTCGAGTTTGACTGTTGTCGTGCGTCGGCAATGCATGCTGACGTCACCCTCATTAAGTTTTGAACATCACCTTCACGTCGTCCGTATCATTACAGGCAAGCAGAATCATAGCCAAGCTAGCCTGCTGGAGCAAGGTGCAGATGGAGGAAAATGATCTTGTCTTCTACTTGAACTGGATCATCAAGGACCAATTGAAGATTCAGGTAGGTGCGGCACTGCCCCAGGGCGGGGTTTCAGGAAAAAAAAAGAATGTCTTTCATATGTCTGAGAATATTTCATTGAACAGATTGTTGGCGTTGTTTCATTTTTTTAAAAATTAATTCAATAAAATTTAAAACAAGTATTTCTCTGACAACGTATGACAAGTATTTTCAATTCATCGATCCCATTGATAAATGTCCTCAACCTCTCGTCCAATGAGAACGCTTCCCTCGAATCGACAGGGCAACGAGTTCCTCCAATCGGCAGTCAGGTGCCTGCAGATGCTGCTCAGGATTCGTCAGTACAGGAAGGTCTTCGTCGACCTCAAAGGAATTGAAGCGTAAGTTGCGACATGGCAGTGCGACGACCGAGTGGTCGACATCGAAGTAGTTGGTTGTTATTCCAGATGACGATAACGTCAACATGAATGTTATGATTATTACACGCTAGTAAGTATATGTGTAAAATGTTAATAAATAATTATTACAATTATCATTATATATAATTAATAATCAAAAACACCGTTATTTATCGATAGTGCGATTCCGTCGTTTGCAGATTTCATGTTTACGAAATGGATTTTTGGTCGACTCCAAAACTAAAACACCACATAACAACCATCATCATCATCATCATCATTATCATCAAGATGTTCAAATTCTAACTTATCATTCTTCTAATTGTGATTGTGTAGTAGCAGCATTGTGACAGGACGACAAATGTTGCCATCTCCTGTTTTTCCGTCATCTTAATCAGCGTCATCATTTTATTCAGCATCATCACCTTAATCATCGTCGTCATCGTCATTACAGCATCGGCGACCTCTTGCACGGCAAGATCGGCTACCAGATCCAATACCAACTCATCTTCTGCCTCTGGATCCTCACCTACGACGTGCCCATCGTCAACAAGATCAGCAAGTTAGGCTCCGCCCCTTCCATTAATTACACATTGTAATTAATTAATCATCAATAAGTTATAGCAAATGTGAATGTGAAAATCACGTCAACAGCATCAGTCGATGTAATTCGTTAACAATTCAGATTCAGTCTGATACCAGTGATGGCCGACATTTTGAGCGATGCTGCCAAGGAGAAGGTCGTCAGGATCATACTGGCCACATTTAGGGTTGGTTGTCGATGACACTATGTTGTGTGTTTCGTAACAAGTGATTATCAATAATAATAATAATAATAATAATAATAATAATAATAATAATAATAGTAATAATAATAATAATAATAGTAATAATAATAATAATAGTAATAATAATAATAATAGTAATAATAATAATAATAGTAATAATAATAATAATAGTAATTATCATGATGATGGTCTTGTAAAATATCCAGAACCTTCTCGAGAAGCCGTCTGAAAATGAGTACCGCCTGGAGAACTCGATGGCAATGATCAGAAGCAAGGTGATGATTCAACCTCTTGCTCCCTGAGCACAATCGTTGTCATTGCTAATAGCAGTATCATCATCATCATCATCATCATCGTCATCATCACCATCATCATCATCATCATCACCATCATCATGGTCTGCAGGTCCTGAAGCAGCTGTCTTTGCTGGAGACCAAGAAATATGAGGACGTCGACGTCATCGAGGACATCAAGGCTGTCAGTGACACGCTCAATGCCATGGTGCAGAACCTCAGGTAGGAAGTGAGGAGGAGGAGGAGGATGAAGATGGTGTTGTTGTTGATGATGAGGAGGAAGATGGCAATGGTGTCGTCGATGTCGGTGATGGTGATGATGATGATGATGATGATTTCTTTGCAATTGATTTTTAATCAACGTCTCATGCTTGCACCTTTGATCTAATCTTATGCAATCTCTCCCTTCAACTTCATCACAAAAGATCATCGCTATTAATCAACCACAATTAAGTCGATCAGATCACCATGATTAAATTGAATCATGCCATTGCTACCATCGTTATTATCACCATCGTCATCGTCATCATCATCATCGTCGTCGTCGTCGCCCTTCCAGCTCGTTTGACGAGTACTCCTCTGAGTTGAAGTCAGGCCAGCTGGAGTGGAGTCCTGTGCACAAGTCGGAGAAGTTCTGGAGGGAGAATGCTGCTCGACTCAACGAGAACAACTTCGAGCTCCTCAAGTAGGATGATGATGATGATGATTTTTATTACTATTATTATTATGTTGTTATTATTATTATTATATTATTGTTGTTATTATTATTATTATTATTGTTATTATTATTATTATTATTACTGATGAGGGTGACAGATACAAGTGGTGATGACATTGGTGGCTGGGACATGGTTAAGATGATGACGGTGGTGATGATGATGTTGATGTTGAGAGCTAAAAGTGCTACTAGTGCTTTGTTACAAACTTTGATAGCCTTAATGTCTGTGTCCATTATCATAATCGCATGAATCTACGTAATCATCATCATCATCAGGATCCTGGCAAGACTCCTGGAGATAAGCCGAGACCCACTGGTGCTGTCCGTGGCATCCCATGACGTAGGGGAGTATGTCAGGCACTACCCTCATGGAAAAACGTAAGCACACCATCATCCTTGTCATCTCCAGGATCACCATCATCACCACTATCACCATGCTTATTACCTCCATCAAATTCATCCTCATGACCATCACATCTCCTTCCTTGATCACCATCGTCAGCATCATTAAGCTCCCCTGAGGCCCATGCTTATGTGCTATTTAGAAATGGACATCCATTATCATCATCATCATCATCACCTCCGACGTCATTGCAGGATTGTCGAGCAGTTGGGTTGCAAGACGTACGTCATGGGCCTCCTCTCCCACGACGACCCGAACGTGAGGTACGAGGCCCTGTTGGCAGTTCAGAAGCTCATGGTCCACAACTGGTTGGTTTTGTCTTTCTGAGTTGCTTCTTCCTCCACGATCACTCGGCCCAAACGTTGAGTCTGTTGACGCGAATTGACGAACGAGCGCATAATTTTTTTTAATAATAATTTATTTATTATAATAATCGCTGGAAATTATATTTTTATCCGTTCATCCGTTTTATTTCATGCCATCGAGCTGTTTGAGCTGCTGCACCAGGTTTTGTTTTGTATTTTTTGCACGATTCACAAGACTTGCCGCCTGCTGTTTATTTATTTATTTATTTATTTTTTTATTTATTTGCCCGTTGATTGACATTTCTTCAATCGATCGTTCAGAATAATAACAACGTAGGCATGCACTTCGAATTATTAATTTCTTCTTTCCTCCTTCCTTCGTGCAGGGAGTATCTCGAGAAGAAGCTGGACAACACTGCCAAGGACCAGAACAAGTAGAGTCCAACAAAATGATGGCAACGAAAACAAATTTTATTATTATTATTATTATTATTATTATTACTAACAATTATTTATTTATTAATTACTATTTAGTGTTATGAACATTGAATTGTGGATGAATAAATTGCAATTTTATTTATAATCTCGATGATGACAGAGATAAGGTGGTGTCGATGATGATGATGATTGTGACCACAACGTTGATATTATGCCAGCCCTTTTAAGACCTATTCCAGACGATTAACATTTTTGTTGATTTTCTGACGATTCCATTGGATGCTATTATTAGAAGGCCACGTCCACCATCGTCTTAATCCTCGGGGAAAAACATTCATTCGACATTCCTTGGCTGAAATTGTGATCTTATTGTTTATTAGCAACAGCCGTTTCCAATGGCAACCAATGATTATGATGATGATGATAGTAGTTAAGCATTTACTAATGGCGAGCAGGTTCTTGGTCGTCTGTCATAGCAATAGATCTATTCAAGTCTTTTGATTTTTCCATTTCTACCGCTTAGTTGGGCCATGAAATCCTTCGTCTGATGCTGTTGAGTGGCGTTGTATGGTCACCAGAAACGCACAAGTTGCATTCGGAATGAGGTCGTTAAGTACTGTTGGTGCAGTGAGTTAACTTTTTGCATTGCAGTTCTTGGAGATTCTACGCTTATTTGAGGTTGTTGGCCATGTTCTCTACTGCTGAGTCTGAGGCAGAGATTTGAAGCTGTTACTTTCGATGCTTTAAGAGGCCAGGAATCATGGACTTAATTTTGATATTTATTTGAAAATGTGAACAAATGCAATTGAATCCATGGACCATGGTGCAGGGATCGCGTTTGCCGCCAGCTTGCATATTTTAAAACAACGAACCCTGACCTTTTTGGCGAGGGAGGTCTCACCTGTGAACCGACCGATACTGACCACCGGTCACTAATCACGCTGGTCAATGATCGAACCACCCCTCATCAATATCGTCGGACGTCTGTGATGAAGTTGCACTAGAAGCCAACCAGGAAGCAACACATTTGCAATGAGTGGAAATGTTTATTATTGGCTAAAAAAAACAACAACTTAAATCTTCAAGCAATGGAGATGCTAACAGGTGCAGCAACTGAAAAGCGATAACATCTTTCATCAACAGCAGCAGTACCAACTCTCCTTGGGAGATGACCAGAGGCCCACTGGTGCTGTCCGTGGCGTCCCACAGTGTAGGGCAGCAATGCCAAAAATAATTATATCTGAGCTTAATAATATTAACAAAGAAAATGATGACAAAATCAACTGTGATGATGGACCAAATGACAACGGTCAACGTTCACTCAAAGTTGGGAATGACGTCGAAGGCCTCTTTGGCCAATGAGAACTCGGGCTGATCTTCGTTCAGGAGGTTCATGAGGAGCTTGGAGAGAGCCACAGTCCAAGAGAGGGGAACATTTGTGCACCTGATGATCTTGGGGTCCTGAGGTGCAGAAAGAGGGACCAATATATAGCGCTACACTCTGTTAGTCAGCACAATTATCAACTGCTACCAAGACATTCAAATGCCACAATCTCCACAAAGTTTCTTTGAATTCTTAACGAATTACAAAACAAAAATACATTCCACTTTCAAAAGAACAAATTACAAAAAAAAAACCCAGACAAGCAAAACGGTGACCAAAGACACATGCACTGGCGACCTCAACAACATCCAACAATAACGACTCACTGCAGTCCTTATCCAGCTGGTGAGACATGTTGAACTGATGCAACACCTCCTGGCCTGGAGTTTGGCATCGGGGCAGAAGACCACAGGGTGGAGGCGTGCTCCCAGGATGGGCATCAGGAACTTGCCAGCCTCATTGCGGTCGCTCACTGGTAAGAGCACCTGGTCAGTGGTTAAAAGAGAGGTTCCATTGGTACGGATGTTATAATAACATTACAATGATCAAACAAATATTAATTTATTATTATTATTACATTACAATGATCAAACAAATATTAATTTATTATTATTATTACATTATAATTATTCAATATCCTAATTCCTAGTTTCTCAATTTTTTTTTTCGAATCTCCAACCTCAATGGCAACGTCATCGAAACCACTGAGCATGAGTTGGTAAGCGAATCGGACGATGCTGAAATCCGGGTCGATGACGAACAACTGGGTCAGTTCGGTGATGACCTCGTGCCAGGCCCCGTAGCCCGACTCTAGTACGAGGGCTGTGACATCGTACTGGAAGCCATGGGTGGATGCATCGCCAAGGAGGCACACAGAGAGGGTGATGATTCTCTCCAAAAACTGAAAAGGGGAGGGATAAGAAATTATGATGCTGGTAATGGTGAAACATTGCGATGATGATGATGATGATGATGGCGATGGAGGTGATGATTATGATTATGATGACTAACGCTGAGCCTGGCAGCTTTGACGGACTCGTCGGGAACGTCAATGGAGTTGATGGCCGACTGGTTGAGGGGCTTGAAGAAGGCATTCCTGCCCTGTTCGGGGGTGGGGGGTAGGGTGGTATTTCGTTGTCATTAGGAGTAATTGGAAAATTGGACCAATTGATCCACAATTAGTGACATTAATTAATTAACCTATTGTCAATAATATAATATAAAAAAATTAACCAATGATGCTAACTTGTCCACGGATTATTAAAATAACTGTCAGACTAAAATAATTAATATTATAATGATGTTTTATTTGTAATATGTCGTTATGAATATAAATTAGTCATGGAACTCCTAACATTTGAACTCCTAACGGAATGAGGTCATGTGTACAATAATAGTCAGAGTGTAATAAATATTATGACGAGCGTCACAAGCCTACCTTGGAGTCGTACAAGGAGAATATCTTGAGGGGCTTGAGAGAAAAGGTCATCACTGCCTTCATCACTATGCACAGCGTCCTGTGATGATGATGATGTCGATGATGATAATTATGGTGATGATGATGCTGATTATGATTGTGATGATGATGATGATAATGATGGTAATGATGATATTGATTATGATTGTGATGATGATGTTGATAGTAACAACATGTATGATAGTATGCTGATAGTGGACAGTGGCATTGCTTCAATAGACATAACAAAATAACAAGTGGTGACTTATAATAATAAAATATTTGTAAATTATTCAATTCAAACAAATACAATGCACAATTTCCCATTATCGGATTGACGAATCCATCAATCAAACCTATGGTGGAGGATCTGGAGAGACTCGGCAGGGGCCTGATTGGTCGCCAGCTCGAGAAGGGAGGAGTTCCGACCCCTGCTGTGATCGAGCCAGGCATCCTCGACGTCAAAGAGGAGGCAAGCTTCATCCGACGACTCTTTGGTCGACTCTGCATTAGGCGGAGCTTCCGAGTTCATCGTGGAGTCCTGTGAGAAGTCATGCGTCGAGGGATGACATGTGCATATATAATATATAATATATATATATATATATATATATATATATGATATGTGCAATGTGTGCATTTACAAGCAGGAATAATATTTACCCAGGTAATATTTTTGGTAATTACAAATATGTCCAGTAAGTAAATATACTATCCTCAATGAACATATAACAAATCTATTCTTATCCAATCACAAAGACCAATCAAACTTGGATTGTAATGCAGTAACAGTATACCATTGATATAACCACAGATATACCCACAAATACAACCATTGATATAACCACCTCGTCTCGAAGGAAAACATTCAAGAGCTCCAGACAGAAGGAGATGAAGGACTCCAAGGATTTCTCACTGAGTCCCACTTCCTGTGTGATGATGATAATGATAATGATGATGATGGTCATAAGTATGATGATGATAATGAACATAATGGTGTCTATGATTATAACAAGTGGCAATGATGAATGTTGAACAATAAGGAAAACAAGGGCAAGGATAACACAGGTAAAATTCCAACATGGACAACAACAACAACAACATGACTTCAACAAGACCAACAAATGCATCCAACCTTCCTGATGAGCCTGTCCTTGGGTGCTTTGCCCACTTTCTCGGTCAGAAGGACTGCCAAGGAAAACCTCTTGACGAGGAACATCTCCCAAATCATCTTGGCTAGTCCTGAAATGATGACGATGGTGGTGATAATAATGAAACAAAAGCGATCATGTTGTTGATGACAATGATGACATTCGTCAAGTAATTGCAGCTGAAATGCATTCATCAAATCAAGCTATGGTAATTTTATTATAAAAAATATAACCTGGTTACTAAAATATTTACTAAATAAATATCATATTTACTGGAATTTACTAAATAAATATGATATTTAATAATTAGGGTTAAAGCTAAAAATTAAATATCATATATATATGATATATATATATAATAATAATAATAATATAATATAACTCCAAGGAACAAACCACACTGCAGGGTTGAATCTTCGACCTTCTTCAGATACTCGAGGGCAAGGTCGAGGGATTTTGCGGCTTCGGGATCGCGATTCCAACTGGCCACGAATTCCCAGCAGCTATTGGCCAGCATGACATTGTTGGAGGCGGTCAGTGGGAGGTGCCTCTTCACTTCATCCAATCCGACTGAAGGGATGGAAAAATTATGCTATTACTGCCGTCATCGCTGCATTCTTATTTGATGTCTGTTTGATGATGATGATGACTTTTTGACAATTTGGTTAGTGAGATGATGGATGTGCTACACCAGTGTTAAATAAGTCAACAAAATGGCGATTATAATTAATGATTAATAATTATAATATAATTAAATTACAACTTCCCCATATTTATTTAAGGCTATATTTATTTATAACGTGCAAATACATAAAAACCAAATGTAATGAATATTAACATCAAACCAATCACTCTCCAATAACTCCTCCCACCTGAAACCTCGACCAGGAATCCTTCCTCGAGTTCGCATCCCTTCGACATCAAGGAGACCGATGGAGCATCATCGGTCGTCATGGCGACGGCATCCGAAGGGGAGGAGCCTCCGGGGGGGTCGGATCCCCCGCTGCCGACGACGGGAAGAAGACCGAGACCGGGATGCCGAGGTTGCTGATGCACTTCCCTATGGTTTCGGGGATGACACCTGGTGATGCGGATTTGTCTTGGATGAGTAAAATTTTGTGCTTTGTTTACAGTTGGACTTATTAAGCGTGAAATTATTAAGCTCGAATCAAATCAAACACGATGAATGTTCATTTCAAATCACTCGTATATTATATTATATTATATTATATTAAATAATTATGTTATATTAAAATGGCTGTAATTAATTTATAAAAAAGAATCTCAATAAAAAGTGAAATCAATCGATCGATCTATTAAGTTTAATTGAATCTTAAATAAAATAATTAACAGTTAAAATATAAATAGCTGATATAATAATAATAATGATACTAATGGTAAATAATAATAATAATGATACTAATAATAAATAATAATAATATAATAATGATACTAATAATAAATAATAATAATATAATAATGATACTAATAATAAATAATAATAATAATGATATTATCAATAATAATAATAATATATTTAAAAAACAAAATTTCCAAAACTTCTTCAACCAAAAGCACCAGAACAGCAGCACTGGCCAGCAGCCTCCAACCAACCTCTCCCATCCTGGACGATCTTCTCCAGTGATATTCCAACCGAACTCGTTCCTTCCTGCCCCACGACAGACCTCGACCCCTGAACTTTGAGCAGGTTGTCGACGACGAGAAGGTCCTGGTACTGCCGTGTCAACTGCGACCACTTCTCCTTCGTCAGGGTCACCTCCTCCCAGCTCGGGTTGAGTTCTCTGGAGCTCTCGGAGACAGCCTGCCGGTCGAAGGATTGCAATGTTAAGTTCGAAAGGCGTTCGTGTGATAACACGTGCATAACATATAACATACATAATAGGTGATAACGAGAATGTGATGAGTTGAAGGTGATTAAATGATCGATGTCATCATTATTATTATTATTATTATTATTATTATATTTTTTTTTATTGATTAATATTATCAACATAATTAGTGTTGTTATTAATATTATTATTATTAATGATGAGAATATCGATGGTGATGTTTTGTGACAGATGAATTTCCGATAAAACTATTCGAATCAAGGATTATCGATATTTTAAATAATTTCCTTGGCAAAGTGAGAAATTTAAATCAAACCTGGCAGGACAGACATCGTCCGACGAGAACGAGGATCAACGCGGAAAAGATGTTCTCCGATTGGCTGCACAGTGATGCATAGTTGTCCAATAGAAAATCAGAGATCGAATCTTCCATTCTCGTAATGGCTGTGAGATTTGGGGTTGTTAATTCAAAACTTTGTCCAAAAAAATTATAATGTTAGGGAATCCTTAATTTAAAAAAAATAACAATGATGATTAGATTGTCGTTGACCAACGTCATGACGATTGTAATGATGATAATGACAATAGTGGTGATGGTTATGATGATAATGGCAATAGTGGTGATGATGATGATAATGGCAATAGTGGTGGTGATGATGATGATGATGACAATAGTGGTGATGATGATGATGATGACAATAGTGGTGGTGGTGATGATGATGACAGCAACAACCCGACCGATGCGACTGACGACTGAACTTTCAAGGCTCAGCAGAGGTCCTACGAACTTCAAGGACAAAACGTCCAACGAGAGGACATGTCTGACTAGCAGGATCTGCGAGGAATTACTTCAATTAACGATTAAACTAGGAATAATAAAAACATAAACAAAGGTGGTATCATTGCAGTGTAAGAGTCATTAATTAAGATGATATCACCAATTATATTATTGAAGGTGAATTACAATTATTTTGTATTATTATTATTATTATTATTATTATAGGTTATATCATTAATTATATTGTTATGGGTGAAAGATATTATGTAAATTACAGATATTAATATTATTACAGATGATATAATTATTTATGATGATAATTATGATGATGATGATGATGATGATGATGAACAAGGCCAACCAATAGATCTTCAGTGAGTAGAGGTCCCTCCACCAATAGGATCCTGAGTTCCTCGAGCACTGCGGCCTCCCCAGAGTTGAGGAGTTCAAAGAGGAATTCACCTGTTGGAGGTTATGATAACGATACGATGATTTGGTGGCTTCATTGTGAAAGCGATAACGATGATGAGAACTGTAAAACAAATGGCTTTGTTTTTGATTAAAACAAAGTGATCATCGTAATGAAGGCTTTGGAGTTTATGATGATGATGGTGATGATTAATCAACTCTTGTAGTCATGATGTCAACAAATACCACCACCATCATCACCATCGTAGTCACCATTAAGACATACATCATCATCACCATCATCATCATCGTAGTCACCATTAAGACATACACCATCATCATCATCATCATCATCATCATCGTAGTCACCATTAAGACATACACCATCATCATCATCACCATTGTAGTCACCATTAAGACATACATCATCATCATCATCATCATCGTCGTAGTCACCATTAAGACATACACCATCATCATCATCGTAGTCACCATTAAGACATACGCCATCATCATCATCATCGTAGTCACCATTAAGACATACATCATCATCATCATCATCATCATCATCATCATCATCATCATCGTAGTCACCATTAAGACATACACCATCATCATCATCGTAGTCACCATTAAGACATACACCATCATCACCATCATCATCATCATCATCATCATCATCATCGTAGTCACCATTAAGACATACACCATCATCACCATCATCATCATCATCATCACCATCGTAGTCACTATTAAGACATACACCATCATCACCACCATCATCATCGTAGTCACCATTAAGACATACACCATCATCATCAACCCACCCAGGTTGTTTGCTTTTGACTCGCTGAGGTTCTTGACCAGTGACACTTCATACTTGGCATCGTGGAACTGATTGCAATCATCATCATCACCATCATCATCATCATCATCATAGCAATCAACATCCTCGATGATGTTGCTGTCTTTTGCCTCCTTATCACCGAGTGCTTCATCACCTCGATGATGACGGTGATAATCTGCAATGTCGTCTTCATAATCTGGCTGATTCTTGTCATTGTTGTCATTGTTATTGTTTGACCTGGTTCTCTTCTTTCCCATTGGTCGATCAAGACTGCTGTGACCATCTTTCCTTCTCAACTCAAAGCAGCACAAAAACTCCTCTGGGGTCATGACCTTCTCCTCAAAGGTCACTGATTTCTGATTGGCCGTTGAGGTTGATCTGTTGATGGCCAATCTCCTGAGGAGGGCGTCGGCCAAGCAGGAAGCTTCGTGCTCCTCGAGCTTTAATTGGCCAGTGAGTATCTGCACATTGCAAACATAGGCCAATGAAAATGGAACTGTACAACAGGCCACCCAATGGGCACGGCACAGATGTTAAATTTATCGGAACACGTCAATCAATTCGAGGCTGAACACAATTGCTTCTGATCCACAAAAACGTTTAAAATGTTCAAAATGTTCAAAATGTTTAAAATGTTTAAAATGTTCAAAATGTTCAAAATGTTTAAAATGTTCAAAATGTTTAAAATGTTCAAAACGTTTAAAATGTTCAAAATGTTTAAAATGTTCAAAATGTTTAAAATGTTTAAAATGTTCAAAATGTTTAAAATGTTTAAAATGTTTAAAATGTTCAAAATGTTCAAAATGTTTAAAATGTTCAAAATGTTTAAAATGTTACATCCGATGAAAGTAACATCGCCTTCATTCGGATTATTGCCACTTATCCTTAATCTAGTTTAGAAATAGGAGTAGACGGGATGATTAATAAATGTAATAATTGTCATCATCATCATCATTATTATTATTATTATCATCATCATCATCATCATCATCTTCAACAGGTGAATTCCTGAATTTGAATTAATACAACTTAAGATGAATTTCAAACAATTTATTTCAACCAATCGACGACCTTGATGACAGATGCCCTGGAATCCTCACAAACGTCGTCACGACAACGACTCTCCCGTCGACCGACCTTTCCCGAGAGGTCGGCAATGTTGTCGTAGAGGTCGAGGACAGAGGACTTGAAGTGGAGCCACCTGAGGAGGCTCTTGGTCTCGGGACCGTTGTTCTCCTTCGATTCTAAAATCGATTATGATGATGATGATGGTGATGATGATGAGAATAATAACATTAATATTAATATCAGTGCTGACATGATTACTAACATTATTGACATTCTACTTTTTTTGTTAGCTTTGTTATCATAAATTTGTACGTTCATAATATTGTTTTGACATTTTTGTATATAATAATATTTTACAAGTTATAGGGTAATTACAAAGATAAAGGAAGGAATGGCGAGCATGCATCAACAATTGTTCTGAATGAACTGATGATTCGGATTCCATGACGTTGATGATGACGTATTTGAGGCTTTGAATAAATTTGAATGAATTCATTATGCTAATGAATTTGAGATCATCATCATCATCATCATCAGCACTGTTGTTACTTGTGGAAAGTCTGACTGCAAAGTCGATGACCTCCTTCATCGTGCTGCTCCTCAAATACCTCGTCGACAGAACTTTTTCCAGGAACTGAAAAGGAAGAGTTTCCAAGTTTTCCAAACGTTCGTCGTTTACAAATATTCAAAATAATCATCATTTTCAATAATAAACTTTTACAAACCCTTAACTGACCATGTGCTGGACACAAAATCACAATTTGTTACTTCAATGCTCATTGGAAGGATTGATTAACATGATTCATTAGCGACTCATTAACATAATTCGCCAGTAGCTCATCAACATAATTCATTAGCAGCTCATTAACATAATTCATTAGTGGCTCATTAACATAATTTATTAGCAGCAACCAAATTTAACTGACCTGTCTCTGAGAGAAGCAAGTTTTGATGTCCTTGTACAGTGCCATCATGTCAGCCTTCAGGGAGGCTGTTATTAAGAAATAGGTCATCTGATTCACAATGCTATTGGCTGACACAATTACATAA
>MPNW01000400.1:95267-142918 GCA_011800805.1 Hirudo medicinalis
GATGATGATGATGATGATGATGATGATGATGATGATGATGATGATGATGATGATGATGATGATGATGATGATGATGATGATGATGATGATGATGATGATGATGATGATGATGATGATGATGACGACTACGGCAATTCAACTCAATTCACCAGACGCTCACCGCAAGGTACCATGTCACTCGAAGCTTCCTGATCGGTGAATCCCCACTTCTTGTAGGCCAGGAGAGGAGGGTCGACGATGTCGTTGCCTGTTGCTGCAGCTGATTATGATGACGATGATGCGATGATGATGTTGTTGATTATATTATGATCATGGCAATGATAAAGATTAATCATGTCAAGTGCTACGATCATGTGATATGCTTAAAGGAGAGCTTGAAAGCCACATCCTATGATCACCATCGCAGTGAACGTCACAATATCATCACAAAATATTAACATCATCATCACTGTCATCATCACCACTACCACCATCATCATCATCATCATCACAACCACCTCTGGCAGCCTGGTTCTTGCAGGCCTTGAGCGCCTGGTAGAAACTGAATCCGTCGATGAGAACTAAAGACTGTGAGTAGAGGATGCAGATCTCTTCAGCCTGTAGAAATCGTGATGATGATGATGATGATGGCGATGATGGTGATGGCTGGTTGTTCTGATAACGATGATGATGATGATGATGATGATGATTATAGTCACCAACCCACCCATATTTATAAATCTCATTTTCATGTTTAACCTGTTTATCTAATCCATCTATCAGTCGATCGATCGATCAATCAATCAATCTAATCTCTATCTATCGATCAATCTACACTGAGATTATCTGATGCTCACCCTCTCACCCTCCCTGTTGTTCCTGGGTGGTGCGTAAGTGGTGCACTTCAGCTGGACCACGGGCTCCTCGCAGAAAATCTGGTTTATGAGCAGCATGCCATTCTGCAGTGAACAAAACGAGTTGAAGATGATGATGATCATGACGAATTTGATGATGATGATGACGGCGATGGCAATGTTAATGACATATGACAGAATTGTTACATTTATAATTAAGTTGATGATGATGATTATGGTGGTGGTGATGATGATGATGATGATGATGACGATGACGGTGACGATGACGATGATGATGATGGTGGTGGTGGTGGTGATGATGATGATGATGGTGGTGGTGGTGGTGGTGGTGTTGGTGAAACGATTCATTGGCAACTCCACCTCTGTGTAGATCCTGACGTATCCTGATGAGAATCCAACCATGACACAAGTCCAATCTGGACTGCCTTCCAAGCTTCTGAAGAACAAAAGAAGTTGAACAACAATGTTGAAGTGAAAGTGACAACAAGAAGTTGAACAACAATGTTGAGGTGAAAGTGACAACAATCTTGATAATGGAGATGCTCTCTGCCAAAGGTGCTGGTTGATATTATGGATGATAAGAGAGTTTCACAAACCTCTTCTGAGACGCCAGTGGTAAGCATAAGATCGAGGTGATTGTTTCACTGAAACAAACATTAACTTGATCGATTCATTGGTCATCGTAAATGAGTAAGTGGGTGGGTGAGTGAGTGAGTGAGTGAGTGAGTGAGTGAGTGAGTGAGTGAGTGAGTGAGTGAGTGAGTGAGTGAGTGAGTGAGTGAGTGAGTGAGTGAGTGAGTGAGTGAGNCTGCAGTTGAAGTGACGTCGAGTGCTGTGAGTGAGTGAGTGTGAGTGAGTGAGTGAGTGAGTGAGTGAGTGAGTGAGTGAGTGAGTGAGTGAGTGAGTGAGTGAGTGAGTGAGTGAGTGCTTTCCACCCTACCCAGGTTGATGTGTGGGACTCCCCTCATGGACCACACTGTACTTGGCCTGTGCATCATCCTGCCTCGTATTCCATTTTTCTTCAAAAAAAACAAAAAACAAAAAATCATCTCCTGTCATCTTGCATTTTGTGTTGTTACAATATTGTCAAAGTTTTATTGCCAATCACTAATTCAATTATTTGTTATTATTACTATTATTATTATTATTATTATTAACCAATCATGCAATTGCAAAAATAAATTTAATAATTATTCTATTGCAAAACTACAGTTTTAATTTTCATTTTTAATACTGACATTTTCATAATTTTATGCATTTGACTACATCACACCAGTAGCACATCAAGACAAAAGGACACAGTGCTTTGGAACTTTTCTCCTCCGTTGTCACTAATTTCATCCATCCATCTATCCTCACCTATGAGCTCAACATCAACAACAACTACATCTCAACAGGAGCCAAACTACAACAACAAAGCAACAACAACTCACGAGCCAAGTAGACTATCCTCTCCCCACAAGCGAACACCATAAGATCCCCCGTTGGTGACAGGGACATGCAGATGTCTTGAAGCCATGAGATCGAGCATTTAGAGGTCAAAGAGTCGAGGTCGTTGTTGGAACCCTTCTCATCCTCCACCTCCCAAGTCCATTCATCGTTCCACTCATCATCCATGGGTTCTGCTGATTTGTGGTGCAATAATTAATTATTGTTGATATAAAAATTATTATTAATCTAATTCTTGAAAAATCTAATAACTCTTTTGTTAGTTCAATTGTTAAACAAATTCTAAATAATTCTCAATCACAAGATCACCATTTGACTTTTAACGTTAGCATTAACTCTATAAACTTTTAGACTTTAATTAGACCAATTTCACTTAAATTTGTACATCAACATTCTCAAAAATTATCTGTCAAAATTAAGCAACATACAATTCAATAAATAAAGGAGCTATTTCCGATTTATAAAAAAACTTGATAACAAAATTATTTTAATCAGGGAAAATCTAACCGAATTTCTTTTCATCTTGATTCTGTTCTGGAAACAAATACTTTTTAATTGACGGTACATCTTGAATGTTAGCGATGGTACCCAGCTGACAAGACATTTCGTATCTCAGCCACGAACGAAACAAATGAAAACACGCATCAAATAAACATTATGTTAAGAAAGTAATTTATTAAAAGTGCTCAAAAATTAACCACAATATGTGCATTACGGAATAAAAATATTTAAATTTATGTTCAAAGCGATTGCTTTATTGTCTATCGAAATCGATTTTTTGGGAATTCTTATGAAGTCATATTTTAAACGAATAATACCCAATAGATATTATTCATGCCTCATTATTTCTAAACTATTTGCTATTTGTAATCAAAATTAAAACAAATTAGGTGCATAATCAGCACTCACACCTTAGCATAAACCTTGATTGACTCTAAAGGTTGGCTACCATAATAAAAGACAGTTTTCCTTAGCTTCTTTGGAAGTCGGGCATTCTTGGCATAATTTTTAGGCAACATTTTATCCCGGATCAATTCGGAGAGTTAGCTAGTTATTTGTAATAAATATCGATGAAATAAAAAAGTGAAGGTTGTGCTTTAAAAAGAAACAATGTCGTGGAATTTGGTCGACAAGAGTCTTGTGATCCAGACGATCCTGTATTTTGTAATCGTCATCAATGGTCTGGCCTCGGTCATCTCCAGCCTCCTCTCAAAAGTGAGTCTAGGAGAAAGATCCATTTTTCCAAGATCTTCATATTATTTATTAATTTTCTTATGAATTACTATTTTGGAGCATTTTCGTTGAAGTCACACGATTACAAAGAGCAAATGAACTGATGAATTTCAATACTTTGAATCACAAACTTAAAATTTAAGCAGCTTAAAAACTTAAGCACCATGAAACAGCTTTAGGAAATGAACATTTCTCTGGCATTGTATCATTCAAGTGGTGGATTGAGCAATTTCAGAGCACTAAACTATTAACTTTATGAACAAATACCTAGACAAAGGAGCACACTTGAGTTCACCACATCAGTTCATCAAAGCCTTTATTCAGCCATCAATGGCACAAGTGATTCACACTGAGACATCCTTGGCATCCATGAAATGCAATAATGCAATTCTTTTTGGAATTTTGTGTTTGAATTACTTTGAAGTGATTGAAAAAATGCCAATAAAATTCAGCAAAAAAACCAAGCTACAGAAAATACTCACATTTGGTTAGCATCGTCATGATTATAGTGAAATCACATAACAAGTTTGTAATGATGATTACTTTTCATGTCCACCATGAAACTATCATAATCATTAAAAATAACATAACAACCAATATCATGTTATTACAATACACCTCACAACATCAACAACAACAAAACTTCAGAATGGGTTCGACAGCCTGTGCATCCTCTACGGGCAAGCCAGTTGCTTCGACGGCTCGGACAGATTCAACTTCACCTCAACTCCAACATTTGGCAAGACCATGCACTTCTTGATAGTCGAGGGTCAGGTCTCCGTCTGCCACTTCATAGTGGCCATCAACATACTTGTCTGCATCTTCTATGCTTTCTTCAACGCCATCTACCATGCCTACAGCGCCAAGAAGAGCGCCTTCCAGATCAGGGTTGGGTGAGTTTCTGGGGGGGAAGTTAATCATCACGTAACTAACACTTCTTCAGGCTTCATCTCCCTAAATATCACCATTCTTATCGGTTATCGATGGGTTTCTCAGGCCATCATCATTGTCGTGCCCCAATATCATTTTCATCATCATCATGATTCTGTATCATCATCATCATCATCACCAACATTAATAAGCATCATGACAGATGTCATCCAGTGATTGATGTCATCATCATCATAATCATCATTGTCGTTACCCATCATCATCATCATCATAATCATCATTGTCATCATTGTGCCACCAGGTACCAAATGTGGACAAAGGTCTTGGCATTCGGCAGCTTCCTGTCCTTGGTTCTGGTCATGTCGTCTGCTTGCATGGTCACTGTTGGTCTTTCCAAGTGGTGCAAGAAGATCATGGAAGCCTTTAAGGACTGCGATTCATCACTCGACAGGTGACGACGAAGATGATAATGATGATAAAGTCGGTGTTGATGATGATGGTGGTGCTGGTGATTATTAGTAAGCTCTATGTGAATCAAATAAGGCATGATCCAAAACAGCTGAACTACTCACTGTGTGGGTCTGTGTGTATGATTATGCCTCCTCAAAATATCATCATTCTGTTGTTGTTGGATTCCTTGAGCCATCTTCGTGCAGGGTGGCCGAATGAGTTGCATTCCTGCATATGGCGGTTATGACAACAGTCGTAATGTGCTGTGTTCGAAAACCAGCCTGCACTGTGGCAAGCGCCCTTGGGAAGGAGCGCTATATAAATGGTTAACAAGAAGTGCATCTGATGCTATGCATATGGAGCTATATAAATGAACTACATTTACATTTTTACATCGCCTTCATCATCACTTTGTCATCACTCTCATCAATGTTTGATTGGCTCAGTCACAATCATCATCATCACCACCATCATCATCATCATCATCACCACACAGATGCTCAGATACTTCTCACACTAAGTGGTCCTTGGCAACATCACCAGAGACCTTTCAATTGTTTCCTGAACATTACCTCGACCTCTATGAAGTCACTGAGGTTGGATTATCAATCGAAAATATAAATTGATTTATCAATCGGATATATAAATTGATTTATCAATCAAAAATATAAGTTGATTCTTCAACATTCAAGATTGAGATAATATTTTATTTATTTCATTTTTAAATATTAATATTCTTCATGCAGCCTAATGTAAGCCTCGATCCCTAATCACCAGACCTCCTAAATTTGCACCGACACATTAATTATAATATATATTTATTAATATAATTGCAAAGAATAACATATTAACACCTCACTGACCAATTACAGCCAAGTGCAACTTTAAAACAAATGTATCGTCATAAACATTCGGTTTGTTTCTCATCCCTAGACGACCTGTTGGATAAATGTAGCACTGTGGCTTGTGCACATCATCATGTACGTCCATCGTCTCTTCAGGCAGAGATATGTTCAGACGTCCTATCAGGAACCATTCACGGCAGACTTCCTCGATGCCTTCACTTGACCGGAAGAGACGGGGATCCTCGAGCAGAAAGCGAAAAAATATCCTATTCATATTCTTTTGTTGTTTTGTTGTACTTCTTGATTTTTTTTTTTGTATCAAATTAAATCTTTACATTTGGAAGTGATTTGTATGCGAATCTAAAGATGGATGAATATTTTTTTTAGTGTTACCTAGCAGATATTTTCACAATCATTTTTTGCAATCATGAGAGTTGGGACAGATTTATAAATGCCAGCGATCGATCCCTGAAATGATAAACATGAACTCCTAATTGAATTGAAGTCATTTTGTGTGTCACTCTCAATAAAAAAAAAGCAATTGGATCACTTGAGAAGCCTGCTCCTTAAATTGAAACCTAATTATTTTAATCGTCCAAGCTGATCAAGAATGGCTCGTAAAATCATGTTAAGCGTGCTTTAAAATTCTCATTTAGAAATCTATGCGTTAATTATGCAAATTTTGCAAAATAATTTTCTTGTGTAGTTTAGTAACCACGTTACAAAATAGCTTTTTATGTTTCTATCCCGAATTAGTTCATCTGTCTTGGTGATACACATTTGTACCTCGTAATTAATGTTTATATGCATATTAAATGAGATGAGATTCATCACTGTGATTGGTAAGAGGATTGTTTTATTTTATCCTCTCGTTCATCATTTCGAGATGTTCACTGTTGATGGTGATGTAAATTTCTGTCCTGTGTTCTTGCTAGAGATTCTACATTCATTCAGCTTCATGATGCCTTGGGTCCAAAAAGGTTATGCTCGAAGTATAACTTTGTTTATAAATTAACATTATATTTCTAAAAGAAAATGCAATCATGAGTTTACTGTATTGGAAGCTCTTGTCTGATTCTCATTTGACAAATTTCTCAATTTGCTCTATTAAAGTTTCATATCAATTAGTACCTTGGTATGTCAACTTCTTATCCTACACATGTTGCTCTTTGCAAATAAATCTCTTATTCCTGAGACAGCGATAGCCCATTTTAACAGCATTATGCTCGAACTATAACCAGTTAATTCTGTTAAACGAGGTTTCAAGGTTTTCCATTCTTGTTTTCCCTCGTCGTTTTATGGTAAATCCTTGTACTGGCTAAATTTCTCGACTTTGAAATTAGAGCCCCCGCTCCAAATCGTCCTCGTTAATTGTCTGTAGCAACTATGCTGATGGAACAAGTAAATCTTTATTAATAAAATGTCGTTTCAAAAATACAAATATTGTTTGATGTATATTTAAAGTTTCTAGAACAATTTTTTCATTGACTCAATAAGTCCTACGTGTCCAATTACGGGGAGTCATTCCAATGTGCAGGTATTTAAAGGACTCAATATTTGTTTGTTATTTATATAAAAATATTTTTAATGCATATTATTTATATTGACTAATTTTTTAATTGTTTAACTGAAAATAAAATAATTATATTACTGTAATTTTTATCAAATTTTTAACCAACCCCTAATCGTCAATCGTCAGCAGAGCAATACAAACGAACGAAAGCCAATAGATTCGTTGATCGTAACCCGTGTGTTTGAGTTTGTTGCTCGGATTTCTGGCGCATGATTTCTTCTTAGATTTGATCTCTTTTTACATTTCCATTGCTTTATAAACACCTAAGAAGGTAAATGATGTTAACTCTTTAAGTGATTTTAAACTGCTATTACTTTGAGAAACTTTCTGAACTTTAACTGATTTGAATCTCTTCTCAGGTTGCATACAATAAGGAACTTGGGACCTTCTTTATTTTAGCATTTTCAGAACTCTTCAAGATGAGAGAGTTTTGGAGTTTAGCATTAATTTGTGCTATTCTATATTTGATTCGTGCCGATGGACAAAATGCACCACCTATAAACGACGATGACAATTTCGTTTCCTTAACGTTCGAAGTAGCAGATGAAGAAGTAACTTTAGATCAAGAAGAAGACAAAACAGTCACCACCCAGTCAACTCAAAAATACACCACATCAGAGCAATACAAAGCTCCAACAGATACAAAACAAAGTGCAAAAGATACTAATCTTGACAGTCAGCATGTTGTGTCCTCTCCAAGTGATAAGCAACAGTTTTATGTGTCTGAAACACCGATGCCAGAGGATGGATCCGATCGCAGCTCGTCAGAAGGACAGCAGGATGGAAAGGACTCCGACATAGAATTCCCAACTCCTTTTGACGTGGAACAACTCGACTTGAATCAGGTGGATACCATAACTTATAAATTTGTTGGCAAGTTGCAGAAGATTACCGACGTCTTTTACAAGCCAAACTCCGGCAATAAGGTAACTTTTTTGTATTTGTGCTTCTCTGTTGCTAAAAGACATTGTTTTAATTATTCTAGTATTATTTATTAATATTATTATTATTATCATTATTTTCTATATTGATTGTTTTTTAATTTCTTTCCTTGTAGCATTTATTTGCATTTCACTTTTGTCCTTCAAAACTGCTTCAGTCAGTTGATGTTGCATTATCTTTAATTGATTGGTGTGTGGAACAAAAATTCACTTTTAAAAGGTTTTGATTATGAGCTATTTTTGCTATTTATAAGAGTGAATGTATACAGCGCCATAAACGTAAGAACCCCTGATGCAGGGGCACTTAGACTGTTTACATAGAGCCATCACTTGGAAGTGCTTTGTGGTGATGCAAGATGGGTTGCGAATGTGATGTGTATAGAATGTTGCTTTTTGTTTTTTTTTTTGTTCATTTATGCTACTTTTGAACCAGAGTCTCGTGATGATCATCATTTGATATAAAAATAATTTGTTGCATTTTCATTGGCCAACAACTTACTGTTTAAATTATCCTTGAAAAATCTATAATATAAAACAGAAAGTGCATGTTATGTCTGTCTGCCCCAAGAACTCCTCCCAAATGACGAACGGTAGCAACTTGAAATTTGCGAACGTCATTCTCTGAGCCATTCGTAGGTCAACTGTGCTATTCAGTTTTAAACTTTCAAGTTTTCCAACTTTCACCTTTTCCTAAATCGCATACCAGCTTTAAACTTTAAAGAGTGCTACTGAAAGCAGGGATCATTGCTCCCATATGGTCTAATGCTTGAGACCTCGCCTCTCGAGATGGCATGGGTTCAAGTCCCGCTGCGGGAGCACCGTCCTAATTGCCCACTTCTCTGAGTGGAAGTAACTGGCTGAATTTGAAGGACGTAAATAATAAAATTAATTGCAATGGATAAAAAATGAGTTTGACTGTCGAAGCCGGTCTAAAAAAGCACATAATTTTTGTTAATCACTTCTCATCATCACTTCAACTACATTAGAATTTCCATTGTTAAACCATTTACGTTTGAAATAATAGTAATTAGGTTTAACTTTTTTACCGCAAAATTAAAACAATGATCATCACGATCTGCAGAGAAAGGTCGAGAGGTACATCCAGACATGGCAGGATGGCAAGTTCTTTCTCGACTTCGAAGAGGCATACCTGGATTCCACTGGCGAAAAGGCCTCGGTCGCCAAAGAAACCGACGACTACGACAAGACTCTCAGCCCAGAAACTATCGATCTGCTGGCAAAACACAACATCCCTGTCGGAAAGGTGGAGGACAGGGAAGAAGGTAACCTTGATGGCGACGATGTTGTTGATGATGGTGTTGGTGATTATTATCTATTAATGTGAATATTGTTTGCGATTTCCTTGATATACCGATATATCTTTGAGAAATTGGTGCAAAAATGTTAAAAATCAGATAGTAATTGTAAATGTCCCTGAGTGAGTTGTACAAATATAAATAATTATTATGACTTAAACATAATTACACATCTATATATATATATATATATATATATATATATTCTTTACAAACATAATTACATACCTACATATATACGTATTCTTGTATGTTTGTATTCTTGACAGACACGAACCGTGACGAAAGTGGCTCAATTTTCACCCACGTGCGGACATTTGCCAAAGAGCCTCCCTCCTCTGAGGCTGAGCCTCAAGAAGAAACAGCCAGTGGCATTGAGGACCAAGGGGTCATAATTGAGGTTAATCCGGTAGTGAAAGCTTCAAAGGATGATGCAGAGGAAGACGAAGAAACAGTAGGAGAGGACGAGGACAAAAGGGAACCGACCCAGGACGAGAAGAATGGTTGGTTGTCTCGTCGGTCGATTTCATTGGTGATCATGGACCGAGGGCAGTGCCGTGCCATTGGTTGACGTCCGAGGTGGCGTGTTGTTGCGCTTTCGTGTCGTGTGAGGATTGGTTTGGCGATTGATTGATCGATCAATCGATTGATTTTGTCATGCACGACACGACGTTTGATGGCCTGAAATCATGGCAATCGCCCCCTCGGTAAAGACTTTGCTTTCACGATGAATTTGTAACGTCAATCATGATTGATCGTGTACTCATACACATTTATTGGAAGCAACAGAAGACTGATGCTTGTTCCTGTAGTGCTAATTATGATAATAATAATAATAATAATAATAATTTATTGTTAATGTTGTGATGGTAAACTATTATAAATATTGTGGAAGTATTGTGATCATTACAACCAATCATTACCATTCAATTGTTGCTCGTCATCTGCGACTGCGAAGTCAAGTTAAGCATCTATCACTTGTTAAAATCAAGTCCCGAGCGAGCCGCATGTATCATGCTTAGGTATCACCTGGGATTGATACCAGGGATTCATCTGTCTGCCCGTTTAATGATTGACAGCCTAGGCCCATGAGTAATTAGTATCAACCTGTCTGACATCGTCATCGCCATCGCCACCATCATCATCACAACAGGGTGTTTTAGTATGTTATAAAATGATTTAATAACATCATGGTTCTTTGGAGGATTACAATCACCTCTGTCACATTAACTGATGCATTGAGTAATTAAGCTGTAAGCTTGTAATAAAAGTTACGAGCGATGTGTCAACAATCTTGGATTCCTTCTCGTTGCAGCTGCGCAGTTCTACGAATACCACGTCTACCTTGTCGACCAGAATGTCGAGAACATGAAGCCCAAGTAGGTTTTTTGTTGCCGATGATGATAATTTTGATCATTGCGATAGCGTACGCTCGATAACAAACAGCATTGATACATATCGAACTGATTACGACGATTACGTTGTCCTTGTCGTACGAGTTTGTGTAACATTTTTTAGGAGTATTTGTTCATGTGTATTTGATTTATTCGCTAGCTTAGTTTCAAATCTTTATCATCACGATCATTACCATAATCAGTCTCTACAACCATTATCCCTTTCGTGTCAAGAGCGTACGAGCTCCTAGTGGAATCTTCAAAATTGGGTCACAAGGAAGCCATGGAGAAGGTGGCCATGATTTACCTGGTCGGTGACAACTTGGAACAAAACATCACCATGGCTAGGGAACTGTTCGAGAGGCTGGCCGACCAGGGTTCGCCCAGGGGTCAGTTGGTGAGTGATGATGATAGCGATGATGATGATGGTGATGCTGGAGCAGGAGGAGGAAATTTTGTTAATGTCATTCGTTAATGTTTTGAAATGTAATTATGATGAGGATAATTGTTATTGGAATGAACATTGTTATTGTTGTTGCCTCTTTATCACCTGCTTATCATTAATGGCCTTGTCATTACCATTGCTTTTGCCACTGGAGGCATCATCATCATCATTGTAACCATCAGGAGTCGATATCTTTATCATTGTCTCCTTATCAGGGCCTGGGCTTCATGTACACGACTGGCATTGGCGTCAACTCGAGTCAAGCAAAGGTTAAGTGTCCTTGTCTTAATAACTTAGCTTATAATAACCGGGAACTTAATAATAATACTATCAACAACAATAATAATAATAATAATAATGGTAATATTAATAATAGTAAAAAATGAAAGTGATATGATTTGTTACTGCTGTCATTGTTTGTGTCATTATATTGGTGATGGTCAGCGTTGTCGTTGATGAGTTTATCACTTGAATTGCAGGGTATTGTGTATCTGACCTACTCGGCTTTCGGGGGAGACCCCCTGGCTCAGATGGCCTTGGTGAGTTTTTGGTTATTATGATGTTGTCGATAATGGCGATGAATTGTTATTTTAAAAACGATGATGGTCGCTCAACACACGATAACATTAGCATGCGACGATGTAGGCTGACAATGTTACATGAGGTAGTGCAGTCGGGCACTGCTCCGCATGCCAATGAGAGTTTACAATAACTTTCAAGCCTTTCGATAAGTCGATCAGGCAATTAGTCATTGATCTTGCATAATTCATGAAGCAGGTGTTCTTCTTACTCCCTCGCAGGGATACAGGTACTGGTCGGGCATAAGTGTCGAGTCAAACTGCGAACTCGCTCTCAGCTATTACAGGAAGGTTGCCACTAAAGGTCAGTGACGACGGTGATGACTGCTACGACGATGTCGATGGTAGATGATGATGATGATGAAGATGATGATGATGGCTAAACAATAATAGATAATGATTAATAATAATAATGATGATGATGATAATAATAATATTATTATTATTAATGATGATAATTATAATACAAAAGAAATGTATTGTTACCATTATTAATTATTAATTGATAACATTTTATTATATTAATAATATTAATACAATTTTATTAATAATGTGCTGTATGAGAAAAAATTTAAGCACAGCTGGGCATTTCATTGGCTAGTGAGGAGGCCATGCTCCCGTGGCTAAATTAAAATAACAGTTTACTTTCAATAAAACATTTAAGCATTGGCAGTCGCCATAGAAACACCGTTGCCAAAATAACGTTCGCACCTAACCATGCATGCAAGGATATTTAGAAGCATTTGCCCGTGTGCAAAACTATCGAGATCATATTGACATTAGCACCTCGACTGTTCACCACAGTGGCAGAGGAAGTCTCGAGCACGGGGGGCTCTGTGGTCCAGAGGGTTCGATTGTATGACGAGATTGAATCTCAGGGACTGCAGAGCGGACTGCTGGACGAGGACCTCATTCAGTACTATCGCTTCCTGGCCGACAAGGGAGACGTGCAAGCGCAGGTTGGTTGTGGGATCTTGGAACTTGTGACCAGGTGAATGGGTGGGTGGATTGTGACCAGGTGAATGAATGAGTGGGTTGATTGTGACCGGGTGAATGAGTGGGTTGATTATGACCAGGTGAGTGAGTGTGTGGATTGTTAGGATTGGTTCTCTACATGAGAAGAAAAAGAAACAAATCAACTCTTGAAACATTTTTTTAAAACTTAAAATAATTCCAGGTGGGTCTCGGTCAGCTGTTCTACCAGGGAGGAAGGGGAGTGAACATCAACCATGAGGTAATCACTGACTTGAAGTGGTGGTGGATATGGTAGAAGTGGTTGTCACAACAACCTATCAAAGCTCCTTACTACTTACCACTTGTTTCTGAAATACATATCAACACAGGTAATATTTATAACTTTTCCTCCAGATGGCACAGAATTACTTCCATCTTGCTGCAGAAGCTGGCAATCCCAATGCGAACGCCTACCTGGGCAAGGTTGGACTATTTTCTACAAATGGCTCGTGTCTTTCGTGTCCTGCTGCGATCCTGCACAACACTGCATCAGTTTTATTGCCGCGTCGTTCTTGTCGATTGAGTTGTCGTTCGCGTCGACGTCGCATGTCTGAGCGATATCCGAGTGATTATTTGCCTCTGACACTATGCACATGGCACCTTTACAAATTAATTATTATTATTATTATTATGAGAATTTATTTTTATTAATGTTGTTGTCATTATTATTATTATTATTGTTATTATTATCATCATTATTGTTGTTATTGTTAATTTATCATGCATATCCAGATGCACCTGGAAGGGACTGAACAAATCAAAGCAAGCAATGAGACAGCATTTGCCTACTTCAAGAAGGCAGCTGAGAAGGTATATTATTATTATTTTATATTATTATTTTATTTTATTATTACTATTATTCCCATTACTATTGTCAATTACAACAGTCACTGTTGTTGAGCATTATTGTACAACAACAAACTTTGACCATTAGAATGATGCTAGTTTTTAACACTGTTATTATAATTATAATAATATTTATTATTGTTTTCCTGATTCCAGGGAAATCCGATGGGGCAGAGTGGTCTCGGGCTGATGTTCCTGAGGGGTATGGGAGTGCCACAGGTACAAGGAAGAGATGACGTTGTCATCAAATTTCTAAGCTATTATTTACGTTTGATTATTAATTATTACTAATTTATTATTGCTGACAGGACTACAAAGAGGCACTGAAGTACTTCACTCTGGCAGCAGAGCAGGGCTGGGTGGATGGACAGCTGCAGCTGGGCATAATGTATTACTGTTAGTATCATCATCATCACCACCACCTATGGCAGTCTATCTTTATTGATTGTGACAAATGACAAATATGTCTTAAGATTTCACAAAAGTATTGCAATGATGATTATTATTATTATTATTATTATTATTATTATATTACTAACATCATTGCCATCATCTGAAAATGCCATTTGTTTTCTTCACAAAACCATTACCAACATATTACAATCGACACTCTTATATTTTGTAATCATTGTCATCGTCACCATGACAGCCGGCCTAGGGGTAAAGAAAGACATGAAGATGGCCCTAAAATACTTCACATTGGCCTCCCAGTCCGGACATGTCCTCGCCTTCTACAATTTGGCACAGATGCATGCCACAGGTCAAGGGGTCATCAGGAGCTGCTCCACTGCTACTGAGGTTGGTTTGAGGGGCTGGGACACCCAGTGAGTGATTGGGGTTGAATGTGTGTGTTTATGTGTGTATGTAATGATTAATATGATTATTGAATTATTATTATTATTATTATTATTATTATTATTATTATAGTGAGTTGTTAAGAATTAAACTGATAAGTTGTTATTATACAATTATCAGTTAAACTCTTTCCTTCGTGGTATTTATGATGGTGATAGCGTTAAAGTGAATATTATGATAGTTATGATGACGACGATGATTCCAGTTATTCAAGAACGTGGCAGAGAGGGGAAGCTGGTCTGAGATGTTGATGGAGCACACTCCCTCTACAGGGAGGGCAAAGTCGACAGTGCCTTCATCAAGTACTCCATGCTGGCCGAGATGGGCTTCGAAGTCGCCCAGTCCAATGTCGCTTTCATACTCGATCAGGGTCAGTGGTTGTGAGGTCTTTTTGTGATTCAATGTTGTGATGGAAGTCATCTTCCCTAAGAATGTTTGATGATTACAAATGAATGTTTGATGATTACAAATGTCAAACAATACAGTTCAGTATCACAATGTCATCGAACAACATAGTCTACTCTTAGACGTGTCGTTCGTCGATTCATCCAATTTACCGAGTTAACCTTCGATTTGTGCCTTTTGAATAATACTTGCTCACGTCCATGATGGACGGATGGATTGGTGGCTAGATAACGATTATAGCAATAATGACAAGTATATAGTGAGAACATTATAATGATAATAATGTGAGTACTTACAATTGTGAGTATGCACAATAGTGAGTAGTAATAAAACTCTCTTTCAACTCAGGTTTGAGCAGCTTCTTCAAGAGAACTGAGGCTTTCCAGAGGGCCTTTCTGTACTGGAATCGTGCCGCCTCACAAGGTTGGTGCCAAAGTGGTTAGAGACTTTGGGGTTAAGTATGCGCAATGCCATGCATTGTCGTGAATTTGTAGTTGTTGTCCTCTGTTCCTCCTCATGTTATCACTATCGTATTGATATTGATATCGTCGTATTGATAATGATGTTGTCGTATTTATGATGATGTTGTCATATTGATAATAATATTGTCATATTGATAATGATATTGTCATATTGATAATGATATCATCGTATTGATGATAATATTGTCACATTGATAATAATATTGTCATATTTAAAATACACCGTAAAAGTAATTCACAATCAGTTCCATGCCACTGCTAGTTATCATAACCATGTCACCATAACGTCGCCTGCTGGCACTGATGATTATCACCTTCTTCACGTTGGTCAGGCTACCCACCTGCTAGGGTCAAGATCGGGGACTACCACTATTACGGGCACGGCACCACCCGAGACTTTGAGACCGCGGCCACCCACTACCGCATGGCTTCCGAACAGCAGCACAATGCCCAGGCCATGTTCAACCTTGGATACATGCACGAGAAGGGACTGGGCATTAAACAGGTGATGATGATGATGACGATGGTGATGATGATGATGATGACGATGGTGATGATGATGATGATGTGGGTGATGGAATTTTAGCCATCGAGATTCCTTGGCATATTTTCATAGCATTTCATAGCAAGTTGCAACCCCAAATTTAGCTGGGATGGTGATACTTTAGTTGTTCAACAATATTATTCATCATTATCATCATCACCATTGCATTATTTTTATTTCATCATCACATCTATTTTTCATCATTGTTCTGTCACAATCATCATCATCATCATTTTCATACCACACCAGGACATCCACCTTGCCAAGAGGTTCTACGACATGGCTGCAGAGACGAGTTCGGAGGCCTTCATCCCTGTGTTTCTAGCTCTCAGCAGACTCAACATCTTCTTTGCTCTTGAGTACATCAGAGAGGTCAGCTGCTCACTTAATTTTGAAACACAATTAAATTCTTCACTAGGATGGATGGTTGAGTGATGATGACGATGCTTTGATGAATGCAATTCAATTGCTGTAGCAATGTTATGATGTGATTGACTTTACCAAGCATCGTCGTCCGTCGTTATTACAAGTGATGGTGATTACAAGTGATTAATGCTTTCTGTTTAATTTATTATATATTAATAATATTATAATTTATTGAATTTATCACCAATTAAAATTACAACGATACACTCGACGATATGTATTGATAATCTATGAAACAACTTGTCATGTCCACAGAACAGCGACGCTTACAAGCAGCTCGACATTCGACTCGCCCTCTTTGGACCCTACTGGGACATCTACCTGACTACCCTCCTTGCGCTTCTCCTTGGCTCAATCCTTATGGTCAGGAGGAGAGGTCCGGCCTAAGTGGGCAACCCCAATCCAACCATGTACATGTTCATAAAAGCTCCATCTCCACTATCATCGTTGTTGTTGTCGTCTGCGTCGATATCATTGCCAGCGTCTTGGAAAACTAAAGTTGAAGTCTTTGTTTTTTGTTGTGTTTTGCGAGTGATTGTTGGAATGGTTTGGCTCGTCGTCGTCGCCAATATTTACAAGTCATGCACTCAACTTCATAGCTGTTCTGATTTCATCGTAATGTCATTAAAATTGCCTCCATTGTCAACTGTTAAGCAAAATCTGTCATCAGCTCTCGTTTGAACACTGCATTTCCATCAATGTGGTCGAATTGTTGCTGATGTGACGTCTGCCCTCCGTGGCCAGTGTTCTTCGTCGATGCCATAGTAGTGATGACATTTAAACGAACGTGCTGGCTGTCATTTAACCATTAATGTAATTGTCAATCAATTGTCATCGATTCTTCTTTAGGATTCCCAGTAAGTAAATAGCAATGATCTGGTTGAAGATTTGTTCATTCTTTGTGCTTTCTTTGCATACATAGTACACTAATCAGAATGTATTCTATCACTTCGATTGCGATATCTTTGTACAGTGGGACGACATCTATTTGTAACGTGCAGTGCAAGGTAACACAAAACTAGAGTTTTATTTGTGAAGTGCTGATGTACTTTCAACTATCAAGCTAACAAAGTGACAATTGAGTTAGAAATAGATAGGTATAGTCGAAGGTCACACTTGATTGGTTAGCGTGAGATCCAATAGGATGGGGGAGTCGTACGTTAGCCTGCACCAGGGTCGAATCTCACTGACCTGGGAATAAACATGCACCACTAAAATATTTAATCGAGCTGAAAATTATCAGCGAATGGTGTTTGAAGCAGGCAGAGAATCCTGACCAATCATGGACTGAGTGTGCTAAAAATATCTTTAAGCTGATCGATAGTAGATATCAGTTGTAATATTAATATTAACGATATTAATGATAACATTTAAATAATGGACAGGGGTTTCATAGTTTCACAGATTGACTAACAGCTTGCGACTATCATACTTTTGCAATGCTATCATTGTCACCATCACAATCATCGTAGCTATCAACATCATCATATCACACCACAACATCCCTCAAGTGCTTCTCGTGCATGTCCACCAGTTCGGCGATGATGGCAGCTTCTATTTCCATATCTCCCGACTTCTTGCTCCCTCCTTCACTCTCGCTCGATCCATCACCGGCCCCTCCCCCGTCGCAGAGGGGCATTGTGTCATCCAATCGAATCCACCTCTCAGAGTCCTTGGTTACGATGAGCACCTCCCTCTTCCTGGTTTCAAGGATGTTGCCCACTACAACCTGTTTGCAAGAATGTGATGTTGCAATAGTTGTTATTATTATTAATATTATTGTTATTATTATTATTATTATTTCCTGATTGGCATATCAACTCTGAGGTCATCATCAACAAGTGTAGGATTGTGATAATGATCGCTTGCATCGCCATGACAACGTTAGGCTATGCAAAGCCCACCTGGTGGTTGTAAGTCTCCAGGGCTTTTTTTGATTTGACGAGGAGCAAGTTTGGATCTGTTTCCAGCTGTGGACATTGATGACAGTAGCAACAACAATGACAACATCATCGAAAAACTAGTGTGAATTTTAACGGCCTTGACATTTCAGCAGTACCCGATTTCGATGAGCGGTCAAAAGCCATCCGCAGACTCTAAACCGACCTTGAAGGACACCACGAGAGCTCTCGGCACGAAGGACTTGACGAGGGGCTGCAGAAACTTTGGCACTATCTGCAAACTCAACTGGAGTGGACCGTTGGAAGACTGTATCTTGTGGGGGGACTGAATGAAGAAGGTGTTTAAATTTTAAATGAGATAATAATAATTATAATAATATAAGGAATAATAATAATAATAATAATAATATTGTCATTAAAATTATCACTGAATTATCATATTAGATTTATGCACTGGAGAATTCTTTTTGTTATTTTTTTATTATTCAAGAAACAAAAACATTTGCATGCATTTGTACAAGGTGATGTTAATTATTGACGATCGGTTAGCCAATGATGAAAGTAATGGTTAATTAATTAAATTAATTAAAGGAGATTAATTGAATTGTCAGTTAATTAACCACTTGCATAACTTGGAATAATAATTAGGATTACAATGTCAATTAGAAAGAAATGCACAATTCAAATCTTCACTTTGTCAATCAAATCAATCATCAACCAAAGTCAATCAAAGTTTGTCATACCATCTTGGTCTCAGGAATGTAGAAGTCTGATACGGCAGCGGCCAGGTACAACATGGCTCGTTCCTTACACCTGCCCAGGTGATGTGCGGATGCCTGATTTGAAAAATTAGTCAGAAAAATTAATCCAGACGTCGATTTAGCAATGGAAAACTGATTTGTTGTTATTTGGAAAAACATGAGACTTTCGTCATGTAATCATGACCACATGAGAAATGAATAGCAGAACAACAGGAGTAACCTGATGCAACCTAATGCAACTGTCCTTTTACTGGGCAGCAAAGCAACCTTGAGTGCTAATTTGCACGCCAAAAAGATGGAGGTACAATAAAAAAAAAATGGACGAATGATTGAGTGAATGAATGAGATAACAGAAGGAATGAAGGACAGGTAAACTGGCAAAGCCTACCTGCAACAGGTGCAAGTACTCAGAGAGTGTGGTGAAGTCCACCATGAGCAGTGAATCAGAACTGAGGGCCTGCTTGTAGTTCTTGTGACATTTTGTTGCCAACGACAACCATTCATTCTTCACTGTAGGCAGAGTCAACGAGCCATGTCATGTAGTTATTTAAAAAAAATAAACAAATGGTAATTAGAAAATGACATTCAACAACGACAGTAAAAAGTTGTCAACTAAAATAACCGTTACATTGTGTCAAGCGTGTCATAAACTCCACTCAATTATTATTATTATTATTATTGGATTATTAATTCTTAAAATAATTCAAACTGCAAAACGATGCACATCGACGACATCTACAGAAGACCGTAAATTCAGCAAAGCCACAATAAATGACACAATTTAGTAAACCCACATCTCAGAGATGAAGCAGCAGCATCATCATCATCATCTTGTTCGTCCATGCAGAACATGTCAAGGAAGTTTTGATGCTGGAAGAACCTGTTGAATGGCTGGAGGGAGCCTCTCCTATGGAGGAAGATGACAGCATATCCACGCTCCAGGAAGTTTCTGGAGGAATTGTCGTGAAATCGCGGATTTTAATTTGCAAAGAACAAATTGATTTAAGAATTCTGATGAAGCTGAGCAAAGCTTGGTTTAAAGAATTAACAGGTGTTACTTTATACAAACTTGAAGAGCATGGTAATGTCCCTATGGTAGAAAATTATTTTCAGAAAATTTCTGTTCTGCTTTCGTTTGGGAGATGATTATGAGATTGATTTTGAAGTTTTAAACTTTTGTAGTATCAGTTCAATTTTTAAACTTAACCAACTTAAAGTTTGTCAATAAATTCCACATTTTTTCAACAGAGAATGCAAATTGTTTTCACCCACTCAGCAGATGCAGAACCTCTTGTTCCAACACTGAAGTTATCGATGAATCTTACAGTTTTCTCCTCCAATGGCACCGTTGTTCCTCCAGACTTATTAAATACATTACAAAAAACTGTTTAATCAAAGACATTATTAGTACAAAATTTATTGACTTAGCATTTCCTCAAGTTATAATTTAATAAGTGATTGAAGATTGACCTCGCGATGAATTAAATAACTAGTCTTCCCATATCTCAAAAATAAAAATTAACAATTGACAAGCGATGCAGTGCCCACAACTGACACTTCTCTAGCTCAAAACAAACTAAAATGTAATAAAGTTGCGAAACTATTCACCGTGACCAAGACTATTAAGCGTCCACCATTGTGATGTCTTTCAACGAATAATTTAATTTTGTTGGCAGATTCCTTGATTGCAGAACTAACAACAACCTCGCGAGACAGAAACTCTTCGCAATTCATTGTTTATTTATTCGGCATTTGACCTAGATTAAGTTTAAGTGATGCAAGCCAATCATAAAATGGATGAATATTAATGAACTCTGGCAAAAATCACTGCTGGTCAAATTAATAATTCAGAATCAGAAATCCAACCTTTGAATTCTTTACAGTTTTGTGCATAGAGGAGCAAGCTATTTACTTAGTGAGCATAGTTGAAAGATTAAGAAACTTAAGTTAACAGCTAAACATCAATTATTCTAAAGCACGTTATGTCCAAAAAGCATATTAATATAATTTTCTGTTAGGCTTGATTATTATTACCATTACAGATCGGGCCATAAAGCGACTCAAGAAAAAATGGCTTTCTTTTCTAGTTTGGTGAGTATAATCTAAGTTTCGATTTAATTTGGAGACTTTCTTTAGCTGTTCGGCGTTGGCACAGAGGAACTTAATATTTTATTATGACTACATTTTGTTTTGGAAAATTCTTAAAAAGTTGAAAATTAGACTGCCCTTTGTCGAACTGATTTCAGTTGAATCAAGCACGGGGAAATGAAATACATTTATCACGAACCTCATTCGACTTAATCAAGCATAACACCATAATATATTAAAAAATAAATTTCAATAAATGCAAAATTATTAAGTTAGCATCAACTACGAGGATAAAAGAGAATCCCAATTAAAATCGTCTTCGATTTCATAGTCGTCGAAATCCTGAGGGTCGAGGCCGGTGCTGGATATCGTCTGCTCCTTGAACGAAATTTGGAGATGTTGTTCAATTAATCGGCAAAGATAGTAATTTGAACCAGTAATTTTTATTCAAATGACCATTTGTAAATTGTAGATTTGACTTACCGTCGAAGTTGGAAGTGGGTTGGAAGTTAGTGCAACCGAACCTGCAGATGAGGAAGATCAAGTTACATGTTTTGTGCTTTTGTATGTGTAGCCCATAAGTTTATTTTCACTTACTTATGGAACATTTCGAAAGGAGAGGGTCTTTTGGAGAAGAGGGATCATTAACTGAGCAACTGTTCTCGAAGACATTTATTGGATTTTTAAGATTTGTAAAGGAAGAGTAGAAACTATTAAGCGATGCAGCAAGATCCAGAACTTGATCGTGATTCAGCTGCCATTTACTAGAATCAGCATCGTCAATTCTTTCTGCGAGATCTATCGAATGGAAATCAACATAACCATATTTCTATAAAGGTCAAATGAAACAATTAGCCAATAACCTGGAAATCCTGTCAGGTCAATTTCATCCCATTTTGTCGAGCTGGCAAGTTTAACTGAGTTTTTGAGGCTTTCATAATTCCTTAAGCAATCTGAGGAAAGCAGCTCATCTAATTGTGAATGAAACGATGAAGCAAATTAAGGATCAAGCATTTTAGAAATGTCGATATAAAATATGTAGTGCAAATTAACTGAGGTTATTTCGTTTTATAACAATTAATTGAAAGTCAGTAGGAAACAATTTAACACACCATCATTATTCTCAAAGATGGCCTTGAACAATTCCTTGAAAGAATCACTCAGATTAGAATTATAGAATGCTGGACATGATGCAGTGTTCCTGAGCTGTGTTGTGAAAATGTGTTGAGCATCACTTTCTATGTTTGCAACACTTCCTTGGTCAGTATCTACTAAGAATTCAGGATCAGGTTGAGCATAAAAGGGTTGCTTATGATCTTGAAGTTTCATTTGATGGTTCATTTGGTTGGACAGGTGTTGCTCAAGCAATATTACAGGCCAACTAATTTCAGTTTCAGGTCCAGAGGGTATTATTTCTCTTTCAGGTGATTGCTGCATTAATTAATGACAATTAATCGAATTAATTAACTGGAATGGTTTATATAAAAAAAATAAATATTTAGTTGATCATTGGTCTGTCCATAACACATCCAGTTATGATCATGACTGCAATTGTTTAGGATGCATCAAGCAACAGAACGTAATTAATTGTAGTTTTACTTTAGCCAGTGCTTTGCTGACTATTTATTACAAATCTAGCAAGTCATGAAGACTACTATCAGGTGTGGTAGGATGACCTCAAAAGATGTACTGGCTCTGATGTCATCAGTCCTGAGTGAATGTAGGGTTGCAGCAGTATCTGGAAGAGCCGAACCTGGAGAAAGGCTCGGTGCATAGGGCGAAAGCTGTGAAGGGTGTTTAGTGTTAACTTTACTGGAACACATGTCATGTTTGTGGTTTGACCCATAACTCGCATGGCAACAAATAACAATATATTCTTACTTCTGTTAATTTTTGGCACAGAAACATTTTCTATAATGTGCCGAGGTCAAGGTTTTTCAAACAGATTCACATATATATCTCAAAAAAGCTCCTACCCTTCCTTGGCTCAGTGACCTTGCTCTATTCTTGGCCTTGAGGTGACCATCCTCATCAAGATATGATGTGTCAAAAGTCCAATAGGAGCCCTCAAAATGATCGTGTCAGCACTACAGTTATTAATATGAAGCGCATTGAAGTCAAAATTTGCTTACCTTGCCACGATCATCTTTTGATCTGTTGATTTTCATGAAGCACTTGTTGAGAGATAGATTGTGTCTGATGGAATTCTGAAAGTTTATGTCAGCAATAAGCAATGGTTTATGTATGAAAAGGAGATTTAATTTTTGAATGTTGCCTCACCTTCCAGCCACTGGATGCCTGTTTAAAATAAGGATAAGTATCTGTTATCCAGTTATAGATTTCACTCAAAGTCATCATGTGACTAGCTGTTGATTTTATGGCCTGGATGATGAGGTTTGCATAGCTTAACACTGGCTTGTGGGAAGTTGCCATCCCTATTCTTGTTGGACTCTGCAGAAATTCAGAAGCTGCAAAATGAAAGAATTTTCTACGTTTACATTTTTACATCAGTGTTAGCGGTCAAGGTGGTTCGTAATAGGTAGGGAAAGTGAGCGCTCGAGTGGCTCTTAAGTGGTTGAAACCCGAAAATCTCGGGAAAATTCAATTTTGCGAATGCTGGGACTTCAGTTCTGCAAAATGTGTTACTACTTATGAACGATAAAGAGCGGGATCCGACTCGTCTCGTGGCAGTTGTGGGTTAGAGGTGTCTCTTCCACTGTGTTCCCAGGGATGATGCCGCATTCTTTGGGAGATTTCGATAATACAAGCTTTTGATTCAGCCATCCGATATCAGTCAAACTATTCTCCAATTCCGACATTAGTAATCAATCAGAATTAATATGACGGATCGCCGTCAGCTGGGTTGGTTTCGATTGGTTCCAACGTCTAAATTACTAATTAGGGTTCGGCGAGTGGGAATCCCAGCATGTTGCCTAGCAACAGCTGGTTTGTGCCCATTATTTGGGTTCCCGTATCCGGTTAGCATTTTAATGTAATTTCTATACCTAATTTGATGTTTATATTCTATTTATTTAGTATGTCTTTGGAAGCATTTTGTCAAATCTAGTCAAATATTCAGAAGACATTCCTATTGATTTATGTCAGGAGTTGAAGTCAGTTGACAGCTAAATTACTTTAGCTTATGGAGGTTTTTCTCGCGAAGGACTGACTCGGCAAAATTGAGGCCCTTTATTTTAATTATCGGAAGCTGAATTGAGTGGCGGGTGCTTTCGACCAGCATGTGCAGGCTTCCGGAAAAGCCTGCTAGCCTTCGGCCTGTGGGTGGTGAATTTTAAGTCTGATGCCAGTGTTCTTTTAATCGATTGTTCGTTTGCGCTGGGATTGCAATAAGAAACCTGCCTTATCGATCCAGTCTTACACAATGTCAAAGGTATTGCCCGCGCGCTTAATCGACATTGACACGGGTAAATTAATAAAGCGAAATGTTACAGCTAAGTTTTGGCTAAGTCATCAAATTGGATTAGATTTTGCATTAAAGCTAGATTTTCAAGTGAAAATTGTTTTGTAAAACTTGTTTTAGTATTCTTTGGATGCTTTGATATTGTGAAACATTGACTTCAAGGCTTTCAATAAGGACATTGCAATGAAACAATTCCAACACTTAGCTATACAATGCTTCACCTGAATTAGGGTGCTAGTGGAATCAATAGTTGCGATCTGCAAAGACGCCCGCATTAATCTTTCATAGCTTTTGTATTGGGCGATGTATTGCATTCACCGTTGGTTAATTTCAGAGGTAGCGGATTTAGACACGAATTATATCATCTTATATTAGCGGGTGTATTGGTGTGGCTCAACTCTCAACAGAAAATCTGTTAAGATGGGGCTCCTCATCGGTCATTTTCGATCAATTTCCCATTTTATTTTGGTATTAATAAGTTTAATAGTTGAATGCAATGACGCAAGTTAGCTACGGCGGTGACATTGAGTAAAGAAAATTTATAAAGTGTTAATCCACTTAAGATTGTTTGATCAACTTACTTTAGAAATTAACACTTGATGCTAAGTGCCCACCAACTACATCCCACGCATAAATTCCTATCGAAGTTGGCATTAGCTAATTTTGTTTTAAGTCCGACATTCTGAATAACAATTTAAGATAAAAAATTTATCTATTACATCTTTTGATCAACATGTGATTCATCTGACGCTTCCGCGCAGAAGGCATATTATAATATTATTATCAAGGCGATCAATGCAAGGCTGAAAATCTGCTCTCGACGTGGGTTTTCCCGCTTGCTTTTGATCCTTATTAAAGACGGTTTCAAGTCCTTGTGACACGACTAATTGCATCTGAAGGATAGGCAAGCAGACTAATTACTCGACTTTCAGTTAATCAATTTTAAGACCGATCCAATTTCAATAACTGACTGTGTGGACTATTTGGACTTGTAAGTTATATTTTCATATTCTATTGAACAAAATAATAACTCATTAATTGTACAATTTTTGACCAATTGAGGTGCGTTCATTTGTTTTAAAAGAAATCAAGCACCATGAAACATCAGTGCAACTTTCAGGAAGATGAGTTGGAACATGGATTGTCGAAAATGGAACACACCATCCTAAGGACGAAGTCCGACTCGTCTCATAAATCTGGAACTTCCATGGAGGATTCAAGCGATGTTATCGTTGCTGGTTTTGATCGCAGTGATTCCAAGAAAAGAAAGCTGATACTTCACGTTGACTTAAGGAACACTATCATAGTGGCAGACTCAGTGACAAACATTGATATTGAACAATCCATCAACAGTTACTTGACCGGTGTCCTTTGGGGAAGAGAGGTGGAAGGGCAATGGAAATGGGTTAGTGAAGAGCCATCACTTGTGCCTCCTGAACCTAACACCATGACCTACTACAAGTACCTGGAAAGGAGCATGGTAACCAAACCTTCGGACAGGGCACAGCTCAGAATCGTCACGGGGGATTTCACGAAGAGAGAAATCGGGGCTAAGTTTCGTCCTTACTATGAGAAATATTTGCCGATGCTGAAATGGAACAAATCCATTGGTAGGATCTCGAGTTTCGATAGCGATGATTCGAACGATAGCGGTATCGAAGCCAAACGACGTTCTTCCAAATGCAGCCTCGATTCCAGCAACAACTCAGAAGGCCTTCTGACAATGACTGTAAAGAGAGACGGCTTCATAGAACACTATCATTACATCATACCCTCTTTTGTCAAATTCTTGAAACACCTCTACGAAGAGGAGAGAGAATTTGTAATTATCCTCAGAACATATGGAATGGATGCACCGAACGTTCTCTCCAGCATCAAGCGCATCCTCGAAGGTAACAGCCACCCCTATTTCCCACAGTCTCGTCCAACATCTATCTGCTCAAATATAGGGGAAATAAGAAGATTTCGGTTGGGTGGTGACCACAAAACCAAGTTAAATGTTGACATTTCTATGTTGAAGAAGCACGTTAAAAGCGCAAGATTAGCCCGGGAAAGGATTCAGACGAATCGCAGCATCACGAACCCCACATGCTTAATACCGCTATCGGCGAGGAAATTGTCTCGACAATCAGGATGCATGAAGAAAGGGGTTCAGAGAGTTCAGCTTCTCAGGAGTCGAGTTCAACAGGGAATAAAATTGCTCACAAGAAGCATCTTCTTCAAGGAATGTGGCTGTTGGGACAAAAACTCATCGAGTAGCAGCAACTGCATGGAAGACGAGCACCAAGAACTCCGTTCAAACTCGATCGATGATTTGTTGACCGTATGTGGTGATGGAAACATATCCGATATTATGAACAATCTGAAGGAAGGCATATATGCATTTGTCGACGACTTTATTTACTGGCAGAACAACGGTTACAACAGAGCTTCGGGGAAACCACTTTGGATAGCCCTTCCGAGAGGCATCGGGCTAAAATCATTAGGACCAGGAAGCCAAACATCTCATCGAATACCAGAATTCCAAGGAAACGATTTGACCTTATTTCAGAAACACTCAGCATCCGATTCCAATCCCAGATGCGAGATCAGGCACTCGGCTAGCCGGCCTTTCCACACCTCTGAAACTCATCATCATATTTTCTTCGACGACAATATCAGAGTGAATGACGAAGACAGCATCGTTGACGTTCGACTCTTCGACTGGGAGGAGGGGACATGGAGAAGTACGTGTAAAGAAGAGACTGAACTCTGCGAAGATATATTCTTGGTCCAGGCCAACCTTCTGGAAAGTTTGGAGAACGAGGACTACTTCATTGAAAAGTTGAGGAAGTGTGAAATGAATTTGGACAGCATGATGGATTCATGAGAAAAATGTCCCAAATGGTCATCTCAGCCAATCGCATAACTGAAGCTCACGATCATCAAAAAGCTCGTCTGAGTTTTGAGGTTTTATTGTTTGAGCATCTATCCGACTTGCTAAAATTGTACTTTTCGATAATCAGGAAATTTTTGACAATGCGCCAGCATTCTAGGCTATTCCCTTTTTAGCGATGCACCTACTCATCAGAATCTATTCAATCACGCTTGGTTCGGTTCATGATTCGGTAGTACTATGTACTGTGAGGAAAATCATTTTGGACACGTTTAGGCTGGCTTTTTCCACCGGTGATGCAAACCCGTGCGACGCTTCGCATTCGCTAGATCTTATTTTATTTAAAAAATTTTGTTATCGATAAACCAGTCATAAACTGCACTCTTCGGCCGTCAGACTTGTAAATTTATTGAGTCAATAACTGAATATCGAATTAGTCATTCATTTGATGCTGGTCGTGTTGATACTGAACCCAAATAAACAAACCAAAATTATTGGTATCTAGTAACGTGAACGAATGCATGAACTCAGTGTGCACCAGGCAGGCATCAGAGGTTTCTGGAAATCATTGACAGTCAAAACAGGTCTCTGGTTCCAATCCTTTCTTAGTCAGCCCCAACTCCAAGCAGTTAAGCATTAAGCCCCACTTCAAGGCTGTCACAAAAATACATCAATAGTTAAGCTTTATTACTGAGTTTGCAGAGATAAGACTTATAGAGTGCCAGTCCTTTATTTAGGCACAATTGTATGAGTGACATGCCAGAGATAAAACCAAATAGCTTTGCTATCTTAGCCAGATCCCCCAACGAGGCCAGGTCACTTCAACAATGAATAACTACAATTTCATTCGCACACCCTTACCAACAGGATGGACTAGCCCTTTAGACGAGTAGGATTCTGACTTTGAGATAAGTTAGTCTTCTTAGCCAGGCTCACGGCATGCACAAGCACTCCAAGTCAAAGAAATCATAATCGCATAAATAGGGTTGCTCTCCTACCTTTGGAGATTCTTTGTACCACTACATCCAGATGCATATATGCATCCAGCCATGGAACAAGTGACACATCATTTATTATGAAAATAACATCAATGCATTCTTTGTAATAAAGACCTGAAATCCAGAATTGTTTTGGTCTAAAAGCTTAAACGCTTCTCACTACTCAGCAAAACAATAGTGTTCTGGAAATTCCTTTTTGATTACGAAAATGATCCCAAATTTGCAAGTAATGACATATATATATATATATGTATATATATGTCTCTCCTCACAAGGTAACAATTTTCAAATGCTTTGAAACTAAATGTAAATCCTATGCATGCTAAATCTGAATAAATGAAAAAATCATGTGCATGAGTAACTTCAGCAACAAAGTGTATATATCTATATACATAGAGACTTTAAAAGTCTGATTGAAGATATGTAAATCACTGAGACATATCCTTCATCACGATCATCAGTAGGTTGTCCCCGGCCTCAAAGTGGCTGGAAAGTTCAGGAGCCTCCCTCTGTAGGAAGTCAATGGAAAACTGACACCTTGGAAAGATGTGAAGAACACCCTTCTCAGTGGAAAAGGATCTTTCCGTCGGAAGGAGAACGACCGCTGCCAGCTGTGTCTCCTTGAGGAAGTTGCTAAGCTTTCCCAGAGGCTGACGATCATATCCAGAGAGCACATTATCCATTTTAACTGCTGGAAAAGCAAGGAGGATGCTGGAGCCGTTCCGACCGGCCATGTCAACTCTGCGTTCCAGTTCCATAAGCTTTTCTGGCATGTCCAATCTTAGTCTTTGGGTAATCTTGAGAAGTTTCATGTCCAAGGGGAGTGAATCATTGAGAAGGGCATTAACTAATGGTATGCTTCCACTTATAAGAGACATACTGGTCCAGTAACATTTGTTCTTGAACGTAATACCTCCGGTCCAAACAGAAGGATATTTTCGAATCAATTCAGAATCCATGTTAAACAAATTCCTGTTTAGCAATTCGCCTTCATATCCAGAAGACATCTGAACAGCATGAGGCTTTGGGCCTTTGTAAGGGAACCTCGTTGCTGGAGAATGCCCAGCTCCGTGAGAAGGCAAGTCAAATCCCGATCTTTCGCTGGGATATTGTTCATCTGAATACCATTTCTCATGAGAAACTCGAGTCTCTGGCACAATCTGACGAACAGCAAAGTTTGAAGTAGATTCAAAACCTGATGGCTTTGAATGAGTGTATCCTAGGGAGCTCTCTGGAGTCATGCGAGATGAAATGGTTTCATATTTTGATCTGACATAGGATTCATTCATGGGGCTTTTATGGTCTGGACTCCTCCTAAAGTCAAAAGACTCTTTATAACCTTTACCATGTCCTCTATCTGAATAATTGCTTGGAGATCTCCTAGAATAATATCTGTCTTTTGAAAATTTTTCAAACATTGCATCATGGCTGGGTCTCTCCCTGCTCCTACTCCTATGTTTCTTGTAGGGGAGTGAAGACAAAGATCTGTCATCGTAATCCTTCCTTTTTCTCACCTCTGGATAATCATTGATCATAGTTCTCTCTCTAGTTTTCCCAGGACTTCTTTGGCCGTGGTAGAGATCATTTTTTATGGTACATTTGAGGCCTACTTCAAAATCCTGAGACCGGCGATCTGGAAAATCCCGATCCATCGGAGCATAAAAGTCATCCTCGTACTTGCCGTTCTTCCATTCAAACGCTTCTCTTCTGGGTGACGACTGTCTTGGAGAAAGGTCACCCCTCCTTTCGATTCCTCTGTCCTTTTCAGAATCATATCTTCTTTCGTTTCTCACAGGAGATCTCTCTAAGCTTCTGTCTTCAAAGTGTTCAGGATGACTCCTATAAATCTCATCAAAGTAAACATCCATTTCTTTTCTGTAGACATCATAGTCGAAGTGCGAAACTGAGTATCTGGAAGGTTTATTTGTGACAATTTCATCCTCACTATCTGAATCACCTCCAAGATAAATGTCTCCATAATTAATATTAGAAGTCATCTGAGAGCGGTCTGAATAATCAATATTGATGCGCTTCTTGCCGAGAACCGTGCCTCTCATTTTCTCCAAAGCCCTTCTGGCCGATCTAATGTTGTCAAATTCAATGTAAGCAAAGTTCTTATCCGGTGGCCATTCAACATTTTTCACTTCCCCGAACTCTTCAAACTTCTTCTTCAGTAAAATAATGTCAATCCATGGCCCTATTCCTCCAATCCAGAGAATGTTAGAAGCTGCAGTTTGACCATAGCCAAAAAGACAATCCAGCTGAAGAAATTTTCTCCCAATCATTGACTTTAATGCTTTCCTAGCCATGAATAAGTTGAAAAACTTAACAAAAGCAAAAATTCTATTTGGATTGTGGTTGTAAATCATAACACTGTCTATAATTCCGAATCTTTTTAATCCATTTTCAATATCCCTCTTTCTTACAAATTTGTTTAACTTTCCAATAAAAAGTGTCTGGCTCGGTGGCAATTTTGTGGAAGCCATGTTACTGAAAGTAGATTTACCGCTAGGCCTCGTAGAAATGCCTTCATCATTATAGTGAGAGATCAGAGTTTTGGCTCGTTGCAAAAGATCATTTACGGATTGAGAATCAGAAACTTTTCTGTTAGAAACATCAAATGCAACCCTAACTGGATCTCCAAACAATCTCAATCTCGAGTGAATCTTCACAGCTCGATCGGCATCTCGTATGGATTGGAATGTTAGAAAAACCAGTCGAGTTTTCTTAGTTTTTGGCTTCACTACAGCAATGTCAAAATCGGCAAAATCACGGGAAAATATTTTACGTACTTCATCGTCAACTTCAGCAGGAGGAATATTAACATTTATATCGCTTATGCGAACAATTCGAGATACGGCGGACATCTTGCTCACCTAGAACTACATAAGTTTCCGGACGCGATAATGAAATCCCGACTATTTGACTTCCTTGGATCAAAATTTAAACTCTTTATTTTTTATGAAATAAGCACCAATATTAAATAAATTAATTTAAATATTATACAAGCGATTCTTTTTATTCCAAGGCACAACAAATAACGAATTTGAACATCTGATAAAATTATTTGTCATGAATTCGTTTCAAATTTATTTTGCTATGTATTGTGAATAATAACTAGTTTTAACAATTAAAATTCATAATTAAGATGATTAAGCATTTGATTAATAAAGACAATTACACTAATCTATTTTGATGAAACATTTTAATTTAATTAATCATCCTCCTGCATACCAATGTTACCTACTGAATAACGTGTCGCTTACGATGTGGTGGGACAAACGATTAACAATTCCCAAACTGTTTGAGGTGAAGACATACATTCTGAAGACTCACTGTTTCATTTATTAACAGGAGAAGCGAGCCAATCATTGCTACATTGAAATACAGTCATAAGTATTCATAAAGCATCCTAAAGTGACCGGATAAGTGAAAATATAAAAAAAAAAAATTAAAGTCACACGAGTCTCTTAGCCAGTTTAGGCATTATAAACAATAATATTCAAGCTTTCTAACAAATAATCTTAAGGGAGAATACATCCATCCCTTTTTCACTTAGCCAACTACACATAAACAACAAAACAGTCCACAGCAAGCCAACCCCAGTCAAAGAAGCGAGCAGATTTCATCGTCCATTAAATAAATAAATCTCCTGTAATCAATATCCCTGGAATTCATTGTCGTCGTCGTCGTCCAAGATGATTGCCTGTTGATTGGCCGAGAGAGCATGGAGACTTTTCTCCCTTAATTTAGCCCTCAGTAGAATGTGCTGCAAAACTCCGATCCTTATGTCCATCTGCAGGCACTCGTCCTTGAGCTTTGACATGGACTGCTTGATCTTAACCAGAGGGGCTGGAATAGAGGCAGGAGGAAATGAATGAATAAACAATTGGATTAGGACTTAATTAATGAGATCAAGAATTATTTATTTATTCATACTTCATGCTTCACAAATCATGGACTTGCTTAGAAGAGCAGCAAATAGACTGAGATAAAAATATGCTAAATTCAAAAGAGATGATTAAGGAATTGAGTGATGGAGCACTTATGCTCTCGAGTCTCTGTTAGCACCCTTTGAAGTAGGCATTTTTTAAAATTGAATCTTTGTAAATAGCACCACAACTAAAAGATAACGATGGAAAGCAACGTCCACCATGCATTCTCACTTCCATCTGACATGGCTGAACCTCTCTCCTCCATGTCCTGTTTGATTCTCTCCAGGTCATCCGTGATCTGAATTCATTCCGGCAGTTAGAACCATTATCAACAATCGACCATTCAACTTGTCAAAACAAGTGCAAGGACCAGCAGTAAATTTATCATCACCTCGGCCAATGCTTTGCTCCTCTCGAGAACTCCGACATTGGCCTGTTTGTACTGCTCCTTGACCTCTGTCAGCTGATCCTGCCTGACCCTGAAGTCTTGCAGCTTCTTGTCGAGCTGGTCGTTGATGTACTTCTCCCTGCTCGAGATCTTCTCCAAGCTCTTGGTGATGTTGCTTGACAACTTCTCCAGCTGAGCCTTTGCCTCGATGAGGGAACTGCCAATGGTCGACTGGTGCTGCTGCATCTGGTCGAAGTGGACGCGCCAGTCCTACTCGAGAAGACGTTGATGATGATGCTTGATCATGCAATATCGGTGACTTAGTAAGTGAGTAAATCAGCACAAGTTACATTGATGGTCATGTTAACATGTTAACATCAAAATGATTAATATTAGCAATTATTATTATTGTTATAAATAATAAAAAAATGACAACAACAACATAAATAACTGCAGTATGATATTTAAGAATATATGTGCCAACAATTTGAGAATATTCATGTCAAAGGAGTGCATAAATGAAATCTGGTACATCCAGAAAGAAATTCGAAACCATCGGACCTTGTTGTCCGGACGAATGGTGACTTTCAACTGGGGCAACACCCTCTCGACTTCCAGCTTCCACTCAGATGCATCCGTTGTGCTCTCCAACATGGTGTCGGGCTTCGACGGTCCGCCCGAGAAGTTTGTCGAGTTTGATGCGCCCTTGACGAGCCTGGAGTCGCCAGAGCCGTAGAAGGCGATGTTGTTGCTGAAAGTGTCGTTCACACTCTGGATGACCTCCTTCAGGTTGTCAAACACCAGGATGTTGTGCTCGTCCTCTATGTCGTCGTCGAAGTCGTCCTGAGTTTGTTGTTGACAATCATTCAATGAAGTGAAGATGAATGTAATCATGGCTGAATACGACGGCAATGGTTGTCAAAATAAAATCTCTTTAACCTACGTTAACGAGCGATGCATTGCAGTGCATTAGCATCCATCAACAGTGTTGACATCAGTGCATTGATGACATTTTGAAAAGTCAGCACACACGTCAACGACATCAACGATGACACCAACAACAACGACATTAAAAACAAAAGCAGCAACAGATTAATGACATTATCATTAACAGACAAAACATAATGACATAACGACATAACCTCGTAGATTGGTTACAATTAAGAATGTTACTCACCAGGGGTACGTTGTCATCGTCTTTGATGAGACAGACGTCTGCTTCTTCATTGTCATCCATGATGTGACCCTCATCCAACTCTTCCTTCGGATACGTGGGCCTTTGAGGCGATTATGGTGATGATGGTGATGACAAAACCGGTGTATGATAGTGATTATGGTACAGAATATGAACATCTTTGCCAGTGTAATAATAATAAAAAAAAAGAAAATAAATAATAATAACAACAACAACAGCAGCAGCAGCAGCAGCTACAACAACAGCAACATCAATAATAATATCGTCACTAACAGGAATGCAGTCGAAATCAATCAATTAATTAATTAGTTAATTATTAGAATGGCATAATTAGATGGCAGTTACTTCTTCCAGGTGAAGTTTCTTGTTCTGAGGGACTCGTCTGCCAATTTGTTGAGGACCCACAAGCACTGCTCCCCACAACCTGCCTTCAGTCGACTGGAGGCAAAATCAGGCTTGTGGTCCTGATGATGATGGTGATGACAACAAAGTCATGGAAACGTTATCAGCCATAACAACATCATTATCATTATCATAATGAAGCGACATACCATTTTTCTGAGCTCCTCCATGATGCTAGATATAATTGTGTTTGGACTGTCTTGCTGTGTCGAGGTTAAATATTGATATTAATATTTTTTATCAATCAATTAGAAACATAATTAAGTTACATTAGGGTTCCCCAGTGTAGTGATGATGACAGTGATGAAAAAGCTGTTGGTGAAGATGGCGTGATGGTGAAGACAATGTGATGATGACATTGACAACAATCACAATGATGTTTTAATGTTAGCAATGACGATTATAACTTGTTAACAGCACATCTCCTAAAAACAATTAGTTTGGAAAGCATTCAATTACGTTGGTGGATCCTAATGTGATGAAGATAACAAAGAGAAATCAAGACAAGGGCATTCAGATCTCGACATTTAATGACTCCAACCTCTTGCGGCTGTTCAAAATTCTTCCCCTGAGATCTTAAGAGCCAGGCACAAAGTGAAGCGAAGGCAAAAAATTGCTCCCCAGAATTTGTGGCGATGGCAAAGTAGTGTCTGAAATGAAATGGCGATATTAAAAAAATCATCAATTTAAAATTACCATCCAATTTTTTTTTCTAATAGCTTCAAATAATTCCATAAAAGTTAATTTGTTGTTGACAATTTATAAAATTACATAGGCCAAATGTTCAAATTTTCTAGCAGATGTTAATTAAAGGAACTTCAGAATTACCAAAAACCTGATTTTAGTTAATAATTATTAAATGTAAAAACATTTTTGCAACTCAAATCGAAGTCATTAATATTATCATTGGAACTATTCAAAATAGGTCTGTCGAAATTTGGATATTAAGCCAAAAAGTGGTTTATCACACGGACATTAGTCTTCTTGAACCACTATAAATTAATGACATCAACTTTGAAATTTAAATTTTTAATTTAATCAGTTTTTAATTCAATAAATACAGCAATCCTGATAAACAGACAATTAGCTTTGTAATGTTAACACCTTGATATTGGCTTTTGGGACAATTGCCTGCAATACTCTTCGTCATAATTTAACAACTTCAACTTTTCCAGCAACTCTTCCATGACGAGAAAAGGTCGATATGCAGAACCAGGACCTTCGTCGAAAACTTCGTTGTTTTTATCCTCTTCTTCCGACATGTTTTATTTGGTTTAATGCGATAAAGATTCAAATAAATGTCGATCAACTTCTAGCTTAATCCTCTCGGAGAGCCAATCGCATAAGAAATTAACAAGCTAGTCGGTTTTTTGTCAATAACGTTTCTTAGCAACCGTTATTAATAATAATCGAGGTTTAAATTTGAATAGCGGTGCGAATTACAAAATTGCTATGACTAATTAAAATATATTTGTTTAAAAAGTCAAAACAAATTAGCAGAATATTTGATTCTCGTGATACAAAAGCTAATGGGCTCGGTGTGCAAATTTAAGTTACGCGTTTTGTATCTTATCGCTTAAGATAAAATTAGGGGCCGTCCATAAATTATTTCAACGAAATAGGGGAGGGAGGGGGGAGTTTGAAAAAGTTTGACAATTCTTGACAAGGGGAGTGGGAGTTTAAGATTAATTGACATCAACAGTGCTATTCTTGTTATTGGGACAAGTGCCCAAAACAAGGGCCCAGTAATTTTTAGGTACTGAAATGCGGTTGCAGCCTATTTCCTTTTTAAATAGGGTATGTTTTTTCTGGAAGACTTTAAAGATAGGAAAAACCATCACTAAAACGTCATCACAAAAATAGTAAACAAACACATCGCTTAAAATATCTCTTTTTACATTGAGTTAAATTGTTCATATAGATTAATAATATTAATTATAGTTTAATAATAATTACAATATTGATCTATTCATTAATTATAAGCAAAATCCGAACATCTTCTAATCTTGTCGTCCCCGATAACATCATGTCGAGCAGAAGCTTCTGCGGGACTCACAAAATGGTCTTCCTTTTGCAAATGATAGCTGGTTAGTTTGATTCTGTTAAAAAAACAAAAATATCTATAGGCGACTTTAAGATAGCTGATAGTTTTTATTTCTATTCTCTTTTCATATTCATTTCCATTCATTTTCCATTCTAAATTTCTTTGATACTTTGAAAAGCTTAAAAATTCATTTGCGTAGCAAAGTAATATTGCAAAAGGTTGCTCCACAGATTGATACTAAGGGTTTCCTTAAGCACAACATATAAACGTGCTACTTCGTTAAACACTGAAAAGTTTTAAAACACGTAAAACAAAACCCCTTCTTATACCCAAGCCTTTTTTACAATTCAATTTCATTACAGAGGCAACTGCAGCCAACTTGTACGCGGACAAAATAGCCTTTTACTGCTTCACAAAAATCACTTCGAAGAAAATTTTCGACGGCGTCAAGAACAAGCACAACATGGAAATATTTAACGAAGTCTGCCCTTCCAAAGCCTTCATTCAAATCCATCTGGGCGGCATGTTCAGCATCAATTACGTCATCATTTTTGAAGGTTACGGTTAGCTGAGAACTACGACTGCAATCCTTATTAGAATATCCTGTTCAAACATTTATGATTCCAGATTTAAAGTTACACGAAATATCTCTATTGAGAGAATAAAATTATAAATTAGTTATTCGGGGAGTAAGATTACAGCTTCTGGAGCTAGGAAATGCGTTACCTGATGCTGATTTATGGACGTAATAGGCTCTATGACATCTTAATCATTAGTGGTTAGATGGCTTTTAATAAGGCAATGTTGGATAGGATTGTGCAGTTGTGGCGCATTTTAAAGACGCTATCCTCGGACGGTGAATATTTCCAATTGATGAAAAAGGCAGCTAGAATTTTTATTTAAAAAAAAATTATTCCATTCAAACGAACACGAATAATATTCCGGGCAGAATTACGTATTTTAATTATTACGACAAATCGTTGTTAAACGAATCAATTGGACAATACTTTAAATCTTAGTCTTTTAGTAACATCGTGATGAAAAGTTTATTCACTCCAATCTTCAAGGAAACACCCAAGAACAGCTGGATTTTTTCGTCATCCAAAGAAATAACTTAACGACTTCAGATACCTGCGGAGAATATCCAGGGAAGGGGAATTCCAAAATCTTGCGTGGCTTCAGAGTCAACTGCAAAACGGTTGCCAATTTACACACAGGTGTCACAATAACCTCCCTCAAAAACAGAGGATTTTACATCGCTGAAATTGAATTGCATTCGTTTGGTTTGTTTGTTTTTTGTTTTCAATTTCTTTAAAAGGAAAAGCAATTAACGAACTTTCTCCATTTTAGGTACGGGGCTTGCTAATGAGAGCTTTCTGATATATCGAGGTTGTTTTAGAGAATTTGGCAAGAATGAAGAGGACTTAGATTTCAAATCTTGTCACGCTAAATGTCGGATGAATGGATTCCAATTCGCAGGAATAAAGGTTTACCTTCAGAAGCTTACAAGTTTAATAAAAGTTACAAATTACATTAACTAAGAAATGTAGTTGTTTTAAATTATTTTAATAATTATTACGCAACTAGGCTCTGAACAACTTTTAACTTTCTTAAGCAATCAGGCGTTAATTCCAAATGGAGCCCTAAAGATGATTTTCTTCAAAAATTAACATCGCTAGGCTCAAGATCAATTTGAACTTATTTACAAACCACCGAGGAAAAGCAAAATAATCACCAACAAGTTTACATTATTTTTTTGTGATTTTGGGCAGGAAAACAAAATCTGTGCATGCGGCAACAGCGTTGGTCCAAATACTGAGATTTCTTACGTGGAATGTGGGGTGAAGTGTGATGACGTCAGGAAGGAATGTGGAGGTCCAAGAAGTTATTCCGTTTATTTGAGTGAGTAATGCCAAGCTGTCCTTAGACTTTTTAGCCATTATAAATCAATTTCTATTTGTTTAAATAGTCCCATGTTAATATGACTGCTTATGCAATTTATTGGAACATTGAAAGAATCGTTCACAAATTACAATCGCAAAATGAAATTGGCAAAAATCTAGTTAAATCAATCAAACAACTATGCCCGCCTACGAATGAGAATAAAATTGTTTGAAACATGAATTTACTTTAAAACCACTTAAACAACCAAAGTGTCTTTACTCAGTCAAAGTTCCGTTGCCATTCTTCGTTGGTTGCTTCAAATCTTCAGAGAACAATATCAATTTGACCACCACTGCTGGAGAAATGACGATAGCAAAATGTCTACAGGCCTGTGACAGCTATAAATATGCAGTATTACAGGTCGGTATTAAAACCATTTCTAAACCTGGTGTAATTAATGTTATAATTTTGAATATTATAATAAATATTTTCATGCTCCGTATATTAACAATTCCATTCCTCGTAATCAATTTTATAGCTAACAACGATTATTTTATGAAATCCATTTATCATTTTCAATAATAATTAATTCGTGTAACATTAATATTTAATACTATTGGTATTGTTAAAATGGTGAGCCATGCATTATGAGACATTCCTCATTTTGTAAAGCGCCCGTAAATCACGCTCAAGAAAATTAATTTAACTTTGAAGGATGGAAATGTTTGCGTCTGTCGGGATGACATAATAATGCACGACATCGTGGCAACGAACATGTGCACTCTTAAATGCATCGGCGATCCAAGCTTTTACTGCGGTGGCAGAAATTTGGACTCAGTTTATTCAAGTATGAAATGAAATATTTAAAAGCTCATGGCGATTGTACAACATTAATTGCTCAACATTGATTGTTCAACATTGATTGTTCAACATTGATTGTACAATATTGATTGCTCAACAATATCATCTCATTCAGCCTGCTATCAAGAAGATCAGGAAGGTTCCGTAAAATGTTCAGAGTTGTTGAACTGCGCTGAATCGTACGATGCGTTCGGATCTTGTGATGCCTGCAAAGTAGGATTCTTTGGCGAATATTGTCTCGAAAGAGGTAGGGTTTCCATTGTTTAGTTTCTGTTTTAGTAAATCTGCGTGATTGATCGTTTGATGGAGACATCAAAATTGTCTCTGATCATTGTGTTGCGTCATAGTATTCATTTATTCATCTTCACACATCAACTTTGCATTCATAATCATCATTTGTCTATAAGCATTTATAGCTAAGAATAAGAAGACTTTTTGTGATGTATCGAATCTAATTCCTTTTTACTTAATTAATGTTTAAACCACAAATATGCTGTAAAAATGCAGCTCTTTAATATTAATTAGAGATCATTCAATCAATTTTCCATATTTAATTAGCGATCATTCAATCATTTTAACCGCAACACAAAATCTCTCACCTCTGCTCCAGCGAAATTCTTTAAACCTGGCGAAGTAGAAAATGTAACAGGCCTTTGTGAATTTTCAAACCCGTGCCTCGAAATCCGAAATTCCTTCTGCGTGGTGACAGCCGAAAATGTCCTGTGCGAGTGCATGATCGGTTACACGAAGAATAGAGACGAATCGGAGTGCGAAGGTGAGAAATCATAAATGAATAAAATTAATAAAATCACATCTTACATTGGATATTATTCAATGCATCTTTACCCACTGGAAATCGGTGAGAGCAACGTTGATAAAGGGAGATATTAGCGGGCGATTGCCAAATCCACTAAAACCTGTCGAAAAGGTGTACAAAAATAGCCAAATAAATCGAGTCGAATGCTGTCTGGATTATTACAATAACTTACACGACAAAACAAGGGATAGCCTTTAAAAGCTGAAATATTGTAACTAACTTTGTGTTTGTTAAATTTGCAGACATCGACGAATGCAAGTTTGAGCCGTGTTACGCAGGCACCTCGTACTGCTTGAACTTGAATGGTTCTTACGCTTGTAAGTGCAAGTCAGGTTCTACAATGGTGGCCGACGACATATGCGTAGGTAATGGATTGAATTGTGAAACTTCAAGCTCATTAATCGCTTATTAATCATTAAAATTAATGATATTTAATTTCTCGTTATGATCTGAGCACGTGTTGTATTGTTATGTAAATAATAAATATCACATTAATTACAAGAATGCATTATTTCACAATTTGTACGTAATAAATAGTTGTTAATATAATGATGTTATTAAATGTTACTCATTTGGCATCTGCGTGGGTGGCCCAATTAGCTGGAACAGTGTTCCCTTCTGGCGGCCTTTGAATGTCGTTGCAGCCCATTCAGCCGCACAAAACGATTTTGGGATCGTGAATTTTGGAGATTTATAAAAAAATAAAATAAATCAAACCAAACACATAAAGCATTAATTATTATTATTATTAACTGAAAATTAAATTAATTAAATTAAGAATTTAAATTTGTTAAAAATAACTAACTGAAAATCTGCATTGTTGTTCTAGTCAATATAACGAAAGCGTATGAATACAGTGCGACCCTGGAGTACTACTTGAAGAAAACATTAGCCATCATGTTACCTCTGATCAGCTTTATCATTCTGATCCTTGTAGTCCGGTTAGATTGTTTTTCCAGCATGCTGGGATTAAATCAATTAAAAGTTTGAATTGTTATTAATGATTGTCAGTAACTAATAACTGTTGTTGTCCAGGTACGAAGCACCATGGCTTGGTTCAGAAACCATCACATCGGATGCTTCGATCTATGCGGTCATCGACGGTCCGGAGAAACTAGGTGACAAAAAATGACAAGTTCCAATCAAGAAGCAAAATGTTGATCAGAACATTTTTTATTCGCAACAAAAACGAAAGCAGACGATCGAATAAAAATTGTATTTTTATTTTTTATTTGAATAAAAAGAGATGTTCAAGATATAAATGGTAAAGTCTTCTTGAATCTTGCCTCCATTTAGCAACAAAAAAAAATCCTTCTAACTTCAAACAATAATTTAAAACTGCGCTCTCTAACCTGTGTAACAATAATAGCCGCTTACATTACCAGTATGACAAGGTATCCAGTTATGATTCAAACCTTGTGATTCCACCATTCACAAACGAGTTGCAGAAAGGTGAACGTTTGGATACACCAATAAGATAAAAGAAGGTTGATTGATTGACCAATTATGTCCAATTCACCCCGTGACCTCTAATAATGCCCGGGGGCACAAGCTACCAAGAGGCGAAAGCAGAAAAGACAAAAACCAAATAAGTAAAAACTAAACAAAGAAAAGTGGAAACCAAAAAAACCGAATTGCCAAACCTATTGAGCTTCTTACTTACGGACGAGAAATTTCTTTGAGTTCAATTTAATTTATCTTTCAAATACTTCTTATTAGCCTTATTAAGTTGAACAATTGAGAGTTTGGCAGTGAACAAAATGTCACCAGAAAGCGAAATGTTATTGCAATGAGGTCGGAACATTTCGTGGAATATCGTGAATTTAATGAATTTGTTCTTTAAAAAAAAGTCCTTAAGGATTTACTTAAGTTTTACAGTAAGATGAAAATAGATCCTCCTGCAAAATATCGTCACGTTACAAGTTAGTTTTCGATAATTTAAGACGAGTATTATTATTATTATTATTATTATTGTTATTATTATACACATTATTAATATATATAATATCTTCTTATTTTTCTTCTTGTTCTTATACTTCTTCTAATAATTAATAATTAATAATAATTAATAATAATATGTAGTTATTTATTTTGTTTTTTGTTAAACAAAAATTAAAATATGAATTAGGGCTTATTTTTTTAATAATCAACTTAAAAATGGATCTCATCGCCTTAAGGTAATATTTTTTTTTGGGACGACAAAACAACAGTGAGCAGACGTCATTGAAGCATTGTAAACAAATGGAACCGTAAAATTGATAAAGCATTAATAAATAACTACGATCATTAATCAATGTTTTCAGATTAATCCCGTTTAATTTAATTCGGAATATCGAAATTTCAAATATCATTTACACAATGTTTACCTAGTTCGGTCAACTGTGATCATTCAACGGAGGATAATGTAAGTGTAATGGCGTGCAGATGCTTCTGTACGACGTCCAGGATAATTCTCCTGCTGCAGTCGATAACAGGTCGTTACAATGCAGGTAAATTAAATTTAGTAAATATTTGTGCAAACAATTTTTAAACTTAACGAAACAGTTATTGCACAATCTCATAATCTGTCAGTCTCTCTTATTATAATAAACTAATGGATGCAAATATCGGAATCTTGATGCATTTGTTCTTGTTCAACTTAAAACATGAAATAAAAAAATTTATTTCCTTATTGATTTATAATTTATGACTTGTTCACTTTACTTAATAAGTTCACGCTTGGTGGTTAACAATTTCTTTAGACGCCAATGAAGTCAATTTGGCCGTCGGCAAAAAGGCGTCATACTGCCACCACAAAATCATCTCCAATAAGTTGTTCGATGGGGACAAAGATAAAAATAACTTTGAAACCTTCGTTGGGACATGTTCGATGAAGACTTTCGTACAAATTATGCTGGAGGATGATTACAGCGTCGACTATATTATCGTCCACGAAGGAGTTGGTGGGCAATTAAGCCATTTAAACAGAGGCATCATTCTGATAGGGACATGGAGGATGGCCTTAATCCTAATCCCTAAACCCAAACCTTAACCCCTAACTTTGATCAGTACCCTAAATCAACCCTAATTCTATCGGCAGACCTAACCCTAGGCTTAATCTCAATTCCTGATTTTTCGATTTTAAATTATGGAACTTGAGATTTTTGAGGCCGACAAGTGAGAAATGAACTAATTTTAGATCAGAATTGAAACAAAGTTGAGTCACCATTGAACCACCTCGAAAAAAATTTAAATGATGTCTTTGAATTTTATATCATCCTTCCTCGGGCAATTAAATTATTTTGCTATCACAGCTATGAGGCATTAGCAAGGAAGACGAGCAGATTTTTCTTTAGCGGTAAGATTAAGGTTTAGGGTTACAGACGATAATCCAGGCATAATCAAGCAATTGACCCCTGTGGAGATGGATCGGTCTGACATTTCGAATATTTGTCCTTGTATTTACTACTTTAATAAAATATTCCAGGAAATACACAAAGCCAACTGGATTTCTTTGCCGTCCAAAGGGGCGGTAAAACGTCGAATCCCTGTTCAGACTTCCCGGGAATCCCTAGCATTCCCAGCACTAACCGCGGTTTGAGGGTTAACTGCGAGTCGGTTAAAAATTTCCATTCATCAGTTGTCATCGAATCTCAAATAAACCGAGGTCTCTTTATATCGGAAATTGAAATATTCTCATTTGGTACGTTCAGTTTTTTTTGTTCAGCTCTCTTGAAAATCGCTGTTTTTCTTCGGATTTTCTTCCATTCTAGGTCCAGGAATTGCTCATGAAAGTGCTCTGATTTTCAGAGGTTGTTATTTTCGGATGAGTGCAATCCAAGGGGATTTAGACTTGAAGTCTTGCCAAAAGAAATGCCTGCAGGAGGGATTCATATTTGCTGGAATTAAGGTTGAAACATTTCTTATCCTACTTAAGAAGTTTTTAATATTAGTTAAATGTTTGTTAAATAAATAGTTAATAATTATATAAATGAATCATTGCAAAGGTAACGGATTATGTACTTAAATTTCTTTTCTTTTATTTTCTGCAGGCGAACAAAACCTGCTCCTGCGATAACCTCTTAAATTCAAGAGACGAAAGACCGTTGCGACACTGCAGGATGAAATGTGCTGACGGCTTGAGATTCTGCGGTGGAACAAGGGGATTTTCCGTATATCTTAGTAAGCATTAGTATGTTTATTAGTATGTTGATTAGTATTATTATTTTAGTAAGGATTTACTGCTATTGATAGATTAAGTACATAAGTAGACAGATAGGCATTGGATGGATTAATTAATAATTACCTATTTATTTATAGTTAGAGTTCCACTCCCTTTCTACAGAGGGTGTTTGAGGAGGTCTCATGATACAAAAGAATTCATGTTCAGAGGCCAAATGTCCGTAACGAAATGCCTCCGTCTGTGTGATGGACATAAATATGCATTATTACAGGTAATAATATTCATGATCTTATATGAGCAAACGAATATTGTAGACAATAAATGCTTATAAACCAGTGGGTGATGATGCTGATGATAACAATAATGAATAACTCATCTGATAATACTGATCTTGATTTTCATTAACCGCAAAATAAAATTACACGATTCCCACAAATCGTTTGTAAGTAAAATAATTTATTTTTCATTTTCAAAGGAAGGAGACTATTGCAATTGTAATTTTAATATCATGGATGTCAAAGTCTTGCCGTCCAAGTTCAAACCTTGCACCCAAGAATGTACTGGCGATCCACAGGCCATTTGCGGTGGAGAAAAAGTTGCCTCTGTATTTTTAAGCAAGAAAAATTTTATTTATTACATTACAATTAACAATAACTTGCCAAATACTAATTAACTAGGGTTAAGATTGAGGTTGGGGTTTAGGTTGGGATTAGGGTTGAGGTTAGGGTTGTATCTATTAATTCTCCTGATGTTAACCTGTTGGACCAATTATTAATTAATTCAAAAGATTGCATCTGCAGCTATTAAAAATTAACGAATAAAAATAATATAATGTATGTCTGCGTTTGTTGTGGCAGCGTGCAAGCACAACTATACGTACGGCAATTGTTCTGATTTATTTTATTGTAACGACTCGTACGACATGTACGGAGTTTGTACTGGTGCCTGCAAACCAGGATTCATCGGAGAACATTGTCTTGAACGAGGTAATAAATGATTAGTATCCAAATTAGTCAAGTACTTAAATCTTATAAGATGTACTGCAACATTGAAATATGTCATGTTTGACCAACGCACCTTAATTTGTTTGTTAGTTCCAATTGTGGCTAATTTTCCAGTGTTGTTATGATGTAAGTTATCTATTTATCCTTAAAATACTTATTACTTATTTATTTAGTACTTAGTTATATTAGGGCGATGTCAAATAAGTTTGCAAAAATCCAAATAAAGTCGAAATAAAGCAGAAGAAGATTTAAAAGCGTGTTAACATCTTCAAAAGCATCAGCAAGATGGAGGCCCCTCTTAGAATATGGTTTTATTTTAAATACCCGACTAAATGATACATTTATTGACTGAAAATAATCTTTTAAATAATTTTGAAGAAAACCCATGTCTCAATAATCCGTGCATAGATCAGCCAAACACAGTGTGCATCATCAATGATAGCATCGATATCAGTGCAACAGAATGCATTTGTAGGAAAGGATATTCTAGAGGAACCAATGGAATTTGCTTACTAAGTAAAACATTAATTTTGCATTTATTTGTTTAATAAAATATCTTCATTTATATCTAAATTTCTAATAAATTAATTATATTCTCCTTGACAGCCTTTTTTGTTTTAATTTGCAGAAGCTACTTCGGAATCCAAAGATGACGATGATGATGAAGACTTTGATAATGATAACGAAGAAGTTGACGATGAAACAACGACAAAGTTAACAGAAGTAGACACAAAATCTTTGCTTTTGATCCTGTTCGCCTCTTTAATGGCATTTATTCTCATTTGCATGCTGAGGTAAGTATTATTTTGACAACATAGCATCGTATATAATATGGAATATGTTTATTAGCTGATATTGGCGCGGAGTGAGTTCCTTCCGCCTTTCATATTAATTTAATGAAATATAAATATGTAACTGATACTCTTAGTATTGCTCTTAGCAATAATTCAATTTTTATAGCGTAAGTTAGCTTCAGGGTAGTTTCAAATAAACCATTTATGTAGCGCCCATCCTTGAGACAGGTAAAGAAGTTAATAAATTCAAAACAACACGACCGTTGTTTTATTGTCTTGGAATTTTAGTTCTATGGACTAGAGACAGACCGAATTTCGGTATCGGCCGAAACCGTAAAATCACATTCGATCGGATGCTATGAACGCTGACGGGCAGACGATTTAAGCAGCGTTGTTTGATTCGAATATTGACTAACATTTGGTTGAGTGCAATCTTTTGTGGTTTAATAAATGCGCGGAAAATGCGCGACTTCAATCATAAATCATAAATAAGTTAAATATTTCATGCGCGTCGACAAAGACAAAAGCTGCAATCTAAATACAACTAAATAAATCTCGTTTGTAAATATTGTTGATGTAATTAATTTTTCAGGAACGCAGGGATAACCACAACTTCAACTTCTTCTTCTCCAAGGCCATCCACTTACTTTTGACGTCTCAGCCGAATCCTAACCCAGCTGCTGTTGCGCAAAATTAAAATATAATTTATTGGTAAATAATATTATGTTGTAAACTTTTGACTTGAAACTATTACATCCCAGATTGAGACAAATTATAATAGAAGATAATTTTGAAAAAAGATGTGTGATAGCAGTTAGCAAACTCCATCTCTGTACTATGACATTCACGTATTGCGACGTTCATTCTTGATGCAATAATGTCATGTAAGTAACGTTTGTATATTATTAGTAATTTTTAAGAACGATCAAATCATTTTTTAACAAAAGCTCTGAAAAATATGGAAACAAAAAATGGTGTTTTGTTATTCTGTATGGAGGACTTCCAGGATACAATTCCTAAATGTAAATGTAAATGTACTTCATTTATATAGCGCCATATGCATAGCGTCAGAGGCGCTTCTTGTCAATCATTTATACAGCGCCCCTCCCCAAGAGCGCTTGCGGCAGTGCAGGCTGGGTTTCGAACACGACACATTACGACTGTTGCCATTACCGCCGTATACAGGAACGTAACCCATTCGGCCAACCTGCAAGACAGGTTTAGTGCTTAGATTATAATTGTCGTGTCAACAGATTATGACTTGGATACGTTTTGTAATTAATAAGTTCAATAATACAGCAAATGGAACTTAGTCCTTTAACAGCAGAGAAAAGGAAAGTAACAGAAGTATAAGCTAATCTTTGTTGCTAAAGAGATATTCATTGCATTGGGGTAAACCAACCCTCTATGTCTGGTTATCGGAACTTCCATAGACAAGTTTTTGGACATTTCTATTTTTGAAACAAATTGTAGTTAAGTCCTTGACATTTTAATACTTGTATATTGCTTTGTTGTTATTTTTATTATTGCATTGTTTGTCTGTAAAGAACAATTAGTTATTACAATTGCAATACGGATTG
>MPNW01000401.1:0-42500 GCA_011800805.1 Hirudo medicinalis
AATAATAATAATAATAATAATAATAATAATAATAATAATAATAATAATAATAATAATAATAATAATAATAATAATAATAATATTAATAATAATAATAATAATATTAATATTAATAATAACAATAACAACAACAATAATAATAATAATAATAATAATATTAATAATAACAATAACAACAACAACAACAATAATAATAATAATAATACAATGATGTGATATTACATTTATGTTGTTAATACAATTACCAATCATCGCATTGATAACGACAATGTAACTTGGTAATTATAATAAAATTATAATAACATTAATAATCATAATTCGGTTAGAGTACGTCTTAACAATATTATTATTATTATTATTATTATTATTATTATTATTATTTTGACGAATAATTATTAGATGACTTGATGGAATTAATTGGGACCGTTATTTGCAATGTAATCTCCAGATGGCGGGCGTAAGAGTTAGTGACTCATAAATATTCAGTGACTTATTTTAATAAACAACCATGCGTATCGGGACGTCGTGAGCTCAGATATCGTATATTGTCATGACAACGACCTGGAAAAGAGGTGATGATGATGATGACGATGATGACGATGATGATGATGACGACGACGACGAAGATGATGACGACGACGACGATGATGATAATAATAATAATGTAATTATAATTGTTCATTAACGTTCGTTGCACAGCCAGATGATTAGGACGGCGCTCCCGCAACGAGATTCGAATCCGTGCTGCCATCGTGAGAGGCGGGAGTCTCAACCATTATTAGACCATGACGTTATTGTTATGACGTTATGACGTTGAGTTTGCAAGTAGCATTGGTGGAATAAATGCAAAAGGACAAAAAGGCATTTAATAAAAATAAAAATATAAATCTCGGTAATTGCGATATTATTTCAATGTCGTGAATAATACACGCTGCGGGTTGTTGGCAGAAAATCTCCTCGGGAGTGTCAAGTTATGCGTTCTCTGGCGTCGTCTTCGTCTCTCTCACATTCTTCGTCACATTTAAAATTGACATCTCCTTGAATTTTATTCAAGAAAAAAATATCGAAACAAAATCCGTTGAAAATGGAGACTGATTCTCCTTAATAAACATGCTCCCTCATCTCCTCTACTGGAGGTGTTATGGAATCTTCCATCCATCTGTCGTATCATCATCATCACCATCACAAAAGACATTTCATGACATAGACATAGTCACTTGTTGAGCACTCCATTGTTGTCATAGTGACTGAAGTGAAGATGAAAATGATCTCATCAGTTGCGTCATTCCAACAATTTTGAATTTCTATTTTATTTATTTAAACCGATCAAATTATTATCCTGACATATCTTATCTTTATTTATTTCTTTATAAAATATTTATTCAACCACACAGAACCAAGGATATCCGATCGAATCATCATCATCATCATCATGGCGCGTCAGTTCTGCTTCCAACTTTTCCTTCTCGTCGTCATGACGACCAGACGACAGGTGGACGCCAAACCGCTGAAAGACGTACACCACGGAGACTTGGAAAGCTATCGAGAAAGTTCGATCGACTTGAACGAGGACCACAAGTACGACTTTCCACTGGAAGAACCTCCAACTTCGAACCACTTTGAAGCTCCAACAGTGGACAAGAGAATTTGGCAGAAGAGCTCTCTGAAGGCTTGGGGCAAAAGAAACGAGATTCCAGAGGGCAGTTCGATGATTGGCCGCAACGGCGAGGCTCACCTTCCAATGAGAAACTGGCAAAACCTAATCAGGGCTTGGGGCAAAAAGAGCAGCAACCCAGTGGAGGATTTTGACCGAGAAGAGGTAGAAAGTCTGGGTTGGAATGATGATGACGACGAAGATGTTGATCATGAAAACAAGCAGAAGAGCATCGTCGAGGATAAAAGGTCAGGCTGGAAGAAAAACCGGTTGAAGATCTGGGGAAAGAGAAGCAATGATCCTGCCCACAGATACCCGCCTGTAAATCACCATCGAACTATCACTTTCGGGGGTCCAAAGCGAAGCTGGCAGAACAACATTTTGAGGCTTTGGGGCTGAAAACCTTGGTGAACAACACCCGAGATTGGAGGATTCATCGATGACGTCGCTCAGATTAAAATTATTGATTTGATTTCTGATTTTGACAGTAATTATTAAACTTTATCAAAATATTCATTCGTAAATATAAGACTCTGCTTCCGAGAGTTTGTGTTTTTCTTGCCTCCGTCGACTTTCAAATTTGTGTTTGATGAATTTTTACGTTGTTACCGGCATAATTTATGGTAATTTAACAACAAAAATAACAACAACAACAACGACAACAACAACAACAACAACAACAACAACAATAATAATGCATAAATTAATTATTTATCAAATCAACTAATTTTAAATTGAGACAGCGAAGCTATAAGATGAACCCACGAAGTTCTTGACACAAAAACCAGCACCTCTTTTTAGACATTCTGACACTTCATTTCATTTCTCATCACGAACATAAACTCATTCTCTGATGCTATGCCTACGTCGCCATATAAATGATTATTCTATTAGTATATGTGTTTTATTGTTATTATTATTATTATTATTATTATTATTATTATTATTATTATATATTATTATTATATTAATTATTATTCTACTGAGAAACTACTTTTGTTCAAGATCTTGTTTCCCTGAACGATCGACTGAGTCTTTCTTTAAATTAGTTGAAGGACATTAGGTAACTGAAGTCCACTTAACATAAAACTGCCACTCATTGAAGTCATGTCATGATGACCTTGACGATGATGACGATGGTGACGGTGATGATGATGATGTCGATGGTGACGGTGATGATGATGTGCCTAGGTAAGAGTTCTTGGCGTAAGGAAAGTGAGTGAAATCAAGTCGTCGAGTTGCGTGGAAATCCACTTTTAAAAGGTCACCCTAATTCTTCGAAGAAGAACTTGTTTTTCAGTCCGAAACCAATTCGAAATTCACGATCGATTCGCTACGCATGTTTTCCTGAACGAAAGTAGGAACGCTGTTGGTGGCCGATGTTCGTTGGAGTCTGATTAGTTTTTTCATTTTTCTGAAATAATTATACGATCAGTAATTATTAACATCGATCGATTTAGGAACAACTTATGTGTTGAACGAGGTTTAGTTTGATTTCATAACTTATGCAAATGAATGAATCACAACATTAACCTGTTCTAAAAGCTGAATATTTGCACCGACTTATCAGGGTGGCCAGCCATGTTCATTGGGTAGTATGACGTGAGCTTGGTCCCCAACAAATGGTATGAACACACACCCCGAAGTATGGTAAATATAAACGTGAATACCATCTTGTGGGACTACGCAATAGTCACGGACAGAAAAATCTTGACGTTGTCATCCTTGACAGAAAATCCAGGTCTTGTATGCTAATCGATGTTTCCTTCCCTGACGACAAAAACATCGCGTTTAAAGAAGCTGAAAAAATTAGCAAGTAAGAATTTGGAGATAACAATAATAATAATAATAATAATAATAATAACAATAATAACAATAATAATAATAATAATAACATTAATAATAATAACTTGAAATTAAACTATGATTGATAGAACTGACATAGAAAGGACAAAGGATTTTTGTTTGTGTTCACTCGATTTAAGTTTTGACTCGGTTCGTAATTAAGACAATTTATTCCTTTCCATTTATTATTGTTTTATTATTATTTTTGTTATTGTTGATTTTTGTTTTTTTTTTGTTTTTTTATTTTTATTTTTTTCTGAGGTCTCTGGATGAGATTTGGCAATCATTTTATCCGGCTGCAATACAGCCGGGTTTGACTTGGAATAAAATAATAATATTAATAATAATAATATATTGCTTTAATATTGTAATGATGAATGATATTCTAATTGTATATTGATTGATATCCTATATTTAATGTCCAGTTATTAACCTGTTATCAATTCGATTCAATGAAATTACAAAAGTCATTGGCAACTGTTGAAATAGTTTCGTTAGTTGTTGTAAGACTATGTTACTATGTTCTGGGACACTCGAAAGTTGTTTGCAGCGAGTAGCTTGCCGTGGTGAAGTTGAAGCTAGAGACGCTTTTGTTGTATAAAGACTGTGGTTAGGGTTCTTGCTCGCTTAAAGTTGCTGGTTTCAGTCAGTTGTTCAGTCAGTTAAATTATTTGTTGCTTTCGATTGCTTCAACAGTTTTCAACAACAACATTTTTTATTCCAACTTGCAGGCATCTTAAAAGATGCCCTCATCTGACTCAACATCGTCGGTCGACAAAAGTGGATTCTTTTCGTGGCAGGATTACCTGCTTTTTGCCCTCTCTCTGGCATTACCACTTGCCATAGGAATCTTCGTCTACCTTGGTCAGCTCTTCAAAGGACGAAGTTTCAGCCTCAAGAGAATCGACGGCTCCACCGGCGACAACGACTTCAATGTCCACAAGTCGACCGAGCAGTTCTTACTCGGAAATCGTTCTATTAACTTCATAGCCGTGGGTTTGAGCACCTTAGCTTCAATTCTCAACGGTGCCTTCATCATTGGGTTTTCGGCCGAGGTCCACTACCAGGGCATTGCCTATACCATCTTCAACCCCTTAGGGCTGCTCCTTGTGACTCCGTTATTCACTCAAGTTATCGTCCCCAAGTACCACGACATGAAGTTCACCTCCGCTTATGAGGTTAGCCTCGGGTTTTAACAAGATTGATAAGGAATATAAGATTGTGAAAGTTTTTTATTTTGCAAAATGATGAATACAGAAAAATGTAAATTGATCAAATGTACGTATGTGTTTTTTATTGGACGTAAATGTCACGAAATACATAATTCAGAATAATCAAAAGTCCAAAAGGACAGTCCCGCTAGTGGATGACCTGCAACATAAACATAATATTAAAATCGTATAGGTATATATTCAACTAATTGTGAAATATAATTATCGATATTTATAAAATAAAAGCATTTTATTTCATTCGAAGTACATCGAACATCGGTTCAACAAACCGGCAAGATTCCTGGCAGCCGGTATCTTCATCATAACCATGGTTGCGTAATAATAACATTTCAAATAATTTATATTTAAGATATTCTTTTATTATATTTATTATAAAATAAATAAAATATATTTATGATTAATAATTAAAGTTGGTGATTAGATTTTATTTTGATTTTGTTAAATTTAAGCGGATTTTTAATATTAGTAATGCTTATTGTTTCAGATGATCTTTCTGGCCGTTGTGTTGTACGTACCAGCCTTGGTCTTCACGCATGGTCTAACTTTTTAATTTTTAATAATAATAATAACAATAATAGCAATAAAAGCAATAGTAATAATAATAATAATTGTAATAATAATAAAAGCCATGAGCTGGTCTTCCCTCTTCAAAAGCAAGATGGTCAGAGGAAGAATAAAAGCATGCTTGCTGCCATGAAGGCTGAGATGATTCGAAATGGAGAACACAATGTCACTATGGAACTCCATAAAGGATTTGGGCACAGAACATTGAATGCCATCAAAAGTCAAAGACTCGCAGACAAATGCAAAGCAATAATGGAGAGATGCCTGACTTGTTCTAAAAGTTGAGTCGAGAATAAGTATTGATGGGAACCTCAGAATTCCAGACCTAGTAGCGTGGGAGAAGGATCAGTCCTTAGTCTGCGTCTCTGACACAGCCCTATTAGACGAGGTGCACACATCCAAAGTGCAAAAATATGATTAAAAAGACTTACATACGTGGATGACAAACAACAGTCCAGGGGAATTCCTTCCTGGAAGGTTTATGTGACTGCATTCGTTTGCAACTGGAGAGGAGTGATATCATCTAAATCGTACTCCTCTTGGCGGGGCCTCGGCTTCTCCAGAAGCATGTTGATGAATTTGTCAACGGCAGATCTCTCTGGCATTTACCTCATGTGGAAACATCACAAACGAAAAAAGCAGAAGCGATGGCGGAAAAGAGTTTATAGTTGGCTAGCTATTATATAGATGACATTTGTTATGTAATGCATGCACTGATTTTTTAAATGTTAATTGTGCTGTGGTTTTCGTGTTATGTCCCGGGGTTCTCTCAGGTCCAGAAGGGAGACTTTAAATAATGGTTGGGGTTCTTGGACTATCCGTCCATTAGTCCATTAAACCATTAGTCCAAATCATCTTAGTTATGCAACGGACCTTAATCAAATAAATAAATAAATAAATTGGACTATCCGTCATCCTGTTTGCTCATTTGTTTGGCCGAGAAAATAAAGGAAAAAAATGATTTGAATTAATTTGAATTATGCGCATAAATACAATATGTTCCACACTTAGTTACCGGTTTGTCGTTCCATCTGACCATCGTCATCAGCAGTGGAATGTGCACTCTGTACACAGCCATGGTTGGTAGAATTTGGAGAGTAACAATTGACAATTTTTGTCAATTTGTTTAAATTATTTTTTTTAAAACATCCTTTTTCACATATTCTAATTAATAAAACAACTTAATTACTAAATTTAATTAATTGTAAACATTTTATTTGAAAAATATTTAATGAAATAAATGGACAAATTCCTAATCAGCCAAAGAATTATTATGACCAATGACTTACCCACTGGTTTCTTTCAATGACAGGGTGGAATGAAGACTGTGGTCTACACGGATTGCCTGCAGATGGCAATCATAGTGGCAGGCCTAGTGGCCCTCTGTGCCCTGGGATCGGAGGTGGGGTGGCTGGAAATATGGGATGTTGCCCTTGCAAACGGCAGGATCAATCTGAACACGTTGGTAGACGTTACGTACTTGTGTCTGTTTGCTTTCGTATTTGAATATGAAATATTTATAACCATTACCATTTACAATAATTACCTACTGTAATATTTACGTAATTAAAAATAATAATGACATTTTTTGCGATAGTTTCAGCATCGACCCGAGAGTGAGAATAACATTTTGGAATCTTGTAATTGGCGGAGGAATGACAATGCTCTGCTTTTACATGTCCAATCAGATGATTGTCCAAAGGTTCATGGCCGTACCCTCGGCCGGGAAAGCCAAAAAGTTAGGAACTACTTTCGGTTTCATTAAAAAAAATGTTTATTGTTTTACTTTTAGAGCAAGACGGTTCCAAACATTCCGTTAAAGAGAATATCTTGTTTGGCTAATATATAATACTATATGTTAAATATATTTAACAATTCATTATAGCCATGTTAATTAAATTACAATAAATTTATGGATTTATTTCTTAGGGTAATATATGTGGCAGTAGCTTCAACATTCCTCATGTTCGGCCTCATCACATTCGTTGGTCTGATGATTCACTCCGCCTACTTTAAATGCGACCCAATCGTTAAAGGACACATCAGCTCTCCCGATCAGGTTGAATCGTCATTGGCTTGAAACAAACAGGCTTTCCTAAGCTATGCCCAAGGATTCACATAAATTAGTTATTATAATAATAGTAGTAAAAATAAAATTAATGTATTAATTGTCGACAGATTTTTGTGCACTTCATGATGATGACATTAGGGAAGTACAAAGGAATGTCAGGTTTGATCGTGGCCGCCATATTTGCCGCAGCCCTTAGGTGATTTATTGGGTGATGATGAAACATTAGGATGATGTGGTACTGATAGTTAATGGTAGTATGTGTGAGTGTATATGTGTACATCAATGTCCATTGCATGGTTGGTTTGGTGCTTTGGAGCTGGAATCCATGATGCCATCCTGGGCCGCCGACAGAAATTTAGACACCCTAGGCATTGCGGCCACGAACCCCTACGTTATGTAAACTTGGTAATGGAAAAGCAAGAAAAGGTCATGATTGTAACATTTTAATATTTTAAAACCCGAGCAAGTCCCAAAAATTGTCTGGCTCCAAACCCCTCCTGCCCACCCTCTCGATGTCCCTGGAGACAAAAAGAGACCATGTGGTTGGTCAATAAATCGTGAGAGTTTCTATGTTTGTATTTGTAGCTCCATCAGCTCAGCCATCAATTCCCTGGCAGCTGTTTTCCTCGAAGATATAATTGGTCCGGCATTTGAACATTTCAAGAAGGGGAAACTCTCTGATAGGTCAAGAAAACGCATCGCCATAATCACTGGTTATTATGAGTTGTAATAATTCATATTTACAATTTATTTTTGTTGTTGCTTTAGGCATTATTAGATAATATAACTTATTCACTTCAAATACATACTCAGTTATTATATTCGGTCTACTCACCATTGGACTGTCGTTTGCAACCGATAAGTTCACATCAAAACTCTGCCAAATCTTCCCCACAATTTGGGGAGCCATGGGTGGACCTCTGGGTGGAATGTTCCTTCTCGGTTTCTTCTTTCCATCCTGCAATGCACCGGTGAGTAATAAAAGTAATAGTTTTAATAAATATCGAATTAATCAGGAAGTGATGAATTAAAAATGAATATTAACGGCATGTCTTCGTTTTCCATTAGGGGGCCATCATTGGCTGTTTAGGAGGTTTGACACTTACTCTTTGGATTGCCATTGGTAGTATTATTTATGCCCCGACCACTCCGAGTTTACCAATCGGAGCATGCGCGGGAAACCTGACTCTGATATTACCCCTTGTTGCAGCCAATGAGACGTCAGTAAATGGAGGACCTCGTTTCTTTAACAACAACAACAACAACAACAACAACAACAACAACAACAACAACAACAACAACAAGATATACATATATTAACATATATAACAGTAACATTACCATAATATTAATGTACATCTACAATACGAAACGCTTATTGAAAAACATAATGTTTTATGAAAGNCAACAACAACAACAACAACAACAACAAGATATACATATATTAACATATATAACAGTAACATTACCATAATATTAATGTACATCTACAATACGAAACGCTTATTGAAAAACATAATGTTTTATGAAAGTGGAAACTGTGTTATGGTGATGAAATACTCGAATACTACCATTACTTGTGATGGCAACGAAAAAATAACCGCACCGAAGTAACAACGGTTATTAATCGTGCAATTAATTAATAAAAATTATTATTGACAGACAAGTCCACTCTCCAATGTTGGAGCTGTACAAGATTTCATTCGCTTGGTACGGCTTCTTAGGCGCTGGTTCAACAATCGCCATTGGCTGCCTGGTGTCCGTAATAACCGGAGGATGCAGGACAAGTTGTTTAAAATTAATTACGATTGTTATTGTTGTTATCATCGTCGTAATGAGAACGTTCAAAACTTAACTGCTGATAAATGGTAATTAATATCAATTTTAATAACAAATTGCAGATCACAAAGAACAGCTGAAGAAGCACTTGTGGTTTTCATGTGCCGATAAGTTTTGTTGTTGCTGCCCCAAGATTTGCCTAGAGGCCCTGAGGTGTGGAGGACCTAATCACAAGGACGATGATGGTGTTAATAATGGTATTGAAAGGAGTAACAGCGGAAGGGTAGATTCTGGCAAAGGATCGGTCAACTACGCTTACAATGATGATAATAATGATGTAATACTGAAGCAGGTTGGTGAATGTGTGCTTAATTAAATGAATGTTAATATGGAATGTAATAAATACGTTATTTGTTTTCAGTTCAAAAGATATTCTCCGGAAAATGGACAGTGACTTTTTTTTATTTTTATGAAATTCGTTGTGATTCAATAAAGATTGTTGTGGAAGCTTTAAAGTTATTTCTCAAATTCTCAATTGAGAAGCTTCTCAATTTCTCGAAATTGAAAAGCAAAATTAATGCTATCGGACAATTTTAGGTTAGTTTTCAAAATGTTGAGGCAAAGTTCGCGCATTCCTTTTTCTCAAAAGAACGGAAATTATTTGTCAGTTCAGTTTGGAGCAAGTATCTTGTTTTCTCCAGCCAGCGCCTGCAATTACACGCAATTAAAAATACACGTATTTTAATTAACTTTTGTCGTGATTATAAGTAATTGCAGGTAAATGCTTATTTAATAAACTTTGAAAAACAAATTTTTATGAAGTTTTAAAAAATTATTTCGTTCTGCAATTCAGCGTTTTACCTCAGAGGTTTTGTTTAGGCCGAGTGTCGTAAAGGTGTAACTTGGCCGTACGTGTTTGCTCCTTAACCTTTCAGCAATTTAAAGGAATTTGTAAGATCGATTTGTTAAGTCGAGTCTGCCAGACATTTATATTTTAAAAGTTATTCTTTCAAGTGTTATTTTCTACGCTGTCCCAATGTATTTAAAAACGAAATTCCAATGTTTCGGATTGATCTGTATATTACCAATCCTATATGTTTGCAGTGAGTTGATTTCAGTTTATCTTTACAAGATATTTGTTTTTAGAATTTTAATTCAAATTTCATTCCGAAAACTCTTGGATTAATATTATAAGTTAATAATTGTGTAGCTAGCTTTAAGAAATCAAATATAATAAAATCTTGATTCAGTAAGTAAACAAATTCTTGAAAGCATAAAACGAGGCAAATTCATGAACCTTCAAAATATTTGATCGAATGATGTTGTTCGTAACAGACTTCATTCATTCATGAAAAGTCAATGAAAATGTTTATGACCTGACCTTGATGGTGTATGATAACAATTGTTGATAAAATGATAAGAGTAAATGGCAGACGATAACATTGATAACTGCAGTAGTTCGGTGTTATCAGAGTTATCTATAATAATTATTCTTATCGTTACCTGATATAATTGGGACTTCTTTTCATAGCAAATTAATTAATGATATTATCACCGCTCTTGTTTAATCACCTTCATTTATCAACTCAGCAGTTTGGTCGAATCCACAAGGAGAGGATCAGAAACTTGACATGGGGTGAGTCGGGGGACGGTGCACCGAAAGGACGTGCGGACGAACTGTGGCGACTATAAAAAAGTGATGCCAACAATTTCATCGACACGTTATTTTTCATTTTCACAGGATACCTGACGATGGTGATACGACCGATCACCAAACCCAGAAACTTACCTTCAAAACTGACCACGATCTCGTGAAGGAAGTCAAGAGATTGGAGAATAAACTCTCTGCCCTTGAAAAAGAGTGAGTTGATAATAATCTTAATGGTTTTGTGATGATGGTGATAATGATGATGGTGGTAATAGTCATAATGCTTTTGTGATGATGATGGTGGTGGTAATAGTCACAATGGTTTTATAATGATGATGATGATGATGATGATGGTGATGGCAGATGAATAAATTGTTTTGAAGTGAGAGATTGATTGGTTAATGTGTGATGAAACGAACCATTGTCCAGAACATTGAATATTGATATTTAACCTCTTCTTGTCATTGCCACCTGGTTGATCATCATCACCATCTTCTTCTTCTTCACCATAAATTCATTGGATGTGGTTAAAACTTTGAATCCATCTATAATTTCAAGGAAGTTTGCACGACCCATTTCTCTGTGAATTAATGAATGAGTTGTGAATGATATGTGAATGAGTTGTGAATGATTGAACGATATGCGAATGATTGAATGAGTTGTGAATGATTTAATGAATTGTGAATGATTTAATGATATGTGAATGATTGAATGAGTTGTGAATGATTGAATGATTGAACGATATGCGAATGATTGAATGAGTTGTGAATGATTGAATGATATACGAATGATTGAATGATATGCGAATGATTGACCAATCGTAGGTCAACAGCATCTTTCCCGCCAGCCATAACTCGTTTGTAAACTCTCAAACAATCTCTTTGCTTCCTTCCGTCTAACTAAAGACGAGGGTTGACTTCAACCTTTCAGTCCAAAGTCATCTTTCTTCATGACATGTTCATTCTGGGTTGTTTTTTTATGTCAATTTGACATAACGTCAGAATGTTGTATTTTCAACGTGCTGCTGGATGCTCCGATAAGTTGTGGTTGCTGTCATTAATTTGTTTAGCAATTAATGTGATTAATTAAAATTATAAATACTATAATTATAAATATCAAATTATAATTTACTTTAAAACAGCAAGAAAAAGTATCCCGAGGTGAAGTTTTTAAATTACAAAGATCGCAAGAGGATCCTGGTGAGAATTTGTCCTTTACAATAATTACGACAACGATCGTTATTGTCGTCACCTCGTCATCTTCGTTCTTCATCGTTGCCTCGACATTCTCGATCATCGCCGACCTCCCTTTACAGGTGACAGGAGGCGCAGGGTTCGTGGGGTCTCACCTGGTGGACAAGTTGATGATGATGGGCCACGAAGTCACGGTGGCCGACAACTTCTTCACGGGGAGGAAGAGAAACATCGAGCACTGGATCGGACACGAGAACTTCGAACTGCTCAACCACGACGTGGTCGAACCTCTGCACATCGAAGGTGAGTCGTGCAGTCGTGCTTGACGGGAATCGATTTTGCATGAATCAGTTGGATTTTATGCCGCTTTTATTTTTCATGGCCGTCACATTCAATGTCTCTTTGACTCGTGCAACGTAAACTCGGGTGATGCAGATTTTACTCGTCGTCGTCATCGAGCACGATGACATGTGTTATATATTTGTAAAATACACAACAACTTGTTCCTGCTGATCAGTAAATGCTGGAAATAAGAAGTGAGCCTTAAAACGGGACTTGATCGAAGAGGTCGAGAACGATTGCTCGTGCATCGATGTAGCGTGACTGGATCGACCGTTTCGACTCTGTCTCGCTCGTTCACCTTCCTGCCTCACCTACGTTGACTCCTTGAAACATTATTTGGACTTCTGTTTAAAAATCACAAAAAATCAAACCCGGGAGCCCTGCCCGTGCTGCTCGTCTCGGGACGGTTTTCGTGCTCGGCGCGAAAATTTTAAAAACCTGCGGCCGTGTGTTTTTGAATTCGCAATTGTCTCGACCAGGTCGTAATTGTCGTAATATCGTTACAAAATCGATTAGCTGCAGGCATAATTTTAATATTATAACGAGCGTGACGTCGTGCAAACCACGAGAGCCCCGTAAATTTCGTTGGCAACGAAACGAACCGGCCGATGATCGATGAACACCTAGCTTTTCTTCTTCCGCAGTCGACGAGATCTACCACCTGGCATCGCCGGCTTCTCCGCCTCACTACATGTACAACCCCATCAAGACCATCAAGACCAACACCCTGGGCACCATCAACATGCTTGGTGAGTTGTGATGATGATGATGATGGTGTTGGTGATGATGATGATGATGATTGCAATTTTCACTTCAGGTCTGGCAAAGAGGGTCAGGGCAAGAATGCTGCTTGCATCTACGTCCGAAGTTTATGGAGGTGATTGCCTTTTATTATTGTAATTTGGTGATATAATAATAATAATAATATTATTAATAATAATAACTATTGTTAATAATAATTACCATTATTAAAGTATAACCATTGACATTATATTGAATATTGATTTAGCAATGCATTACGTAGTGCTGTAATTGTCGTGATATCAGTTTTATTTTTTCGAGTCAGTGCTGTTGGCACTTACATTCACTTGTCTGGCTTTTTCATTGTGGCTGTGCTACAGAATAGCTTACCATAGCAGAATTGTTTGCAAATATCTCTTACAATATTTGACCTCCCTAACCTTGTTTCTTAAATTTTCTTAAACCCAATCAAGACCCCGAGGTACATCCGCAGAAGGAAGAATATTGGGGGCACGTCAACCCGATCGGTCCCCGGGCCTGCTACGACGAGGCCAAGAGAATTGCAGAGACCATGTGCTATGCCTATCAGAAGCAGGTTGGGATTTGGTTTTTTCATTTTCTGAGGCGATGATGATAGTAGTACTGTCGCCAGGTGTTATCGTCGTTTTTGTGGTTATAGCTTGGCCTTGTTGTTAAGGTGACAGCATGCATAATTTGTATTACTTCGTGGTATGGTTTGTCTCGTAAATGTTTGTGCGCATAATTTTCATCGCCATCGCCCGACCATTAGAGATGATCATCATCAACTTTCTGATCATTATCAGGAGAAAGTGGACATCAGAGTAGCCAGGATTTTCAATACCTTTGGACCGCGAATGCACCTCAATGACGGAAGAGTCGTCAGCAACTTCATTCTCCAGGCACTTCAGGGGCAACCCATGACGGTAATCATCATCATCATCATCATCACCATAATCATTGCTGTCATCATAATCATCGTCATTATCGTCCTCGTTACCTAGTATTAAGCAGATTTCAAATAGTAAATATTTCACCCTGAATGGGTAAATTATTATTGCAATAATTTCAATCCGACGTGGCCCGAGCAAAACGACGACTCAGACCGTCCATCATCTTCTTTCCAGGTCTACGGCGAAGGTCAGCAGACGAGGTCGTTCCAGTACGTCACGGACCTGGTGGACGGGTTGACGGCCCTCATGGCGAGCAACTATTCCAAGCCCGTGAACGTCGGAAACCCCGACGAGCACACCATTCTGGACTTTGCCGACATCATCAAGAAGCTTCTCGGTCAGTTCGGAGTTCGTTATTATTAGCAATGTCAGCGAATCAGTAAGCTCGACAGATAATTATAATTATTTTTAATTTTATTTTATTATTAACTACTGCAACTTAACAATGAATAAGTTGAATTGACGACGACCTACGAGTTTATCGTTGGCTTTCAAATGGATTGCTGTAAAACACGATGGTCCGCCATCTATTACCTCTCGATTGCATTTACCTTACCCTCTGCTCGCTTCTAATCCAGGTGGAAAAAGTGCCATAACGCACCTGCCTCCCGTGGAGGACGATCCGCAGAAAAGGAAGCCGGACATTTCCGTCGCCAGGCAACACATGGGATGGGAACCTAAGGTAATTATTATGCGTGACATTATGATAATCATCAGTTCCGTCATCTCCTTTGTCGAGCATCATGTTTTGTTATTATCAGTAGATTTGTTGTTATTATTATTATTATTATTATTATTATTATTATTATTATTACTATGTGTTGCTTCGGACAATTACTAATTAATTAATTCAGAAGGCTTAAAGTAATAGCGTTCGTTAAGTCTCGTTCGGGTTGTAATTGTTCGTGAAGCAACGCAATGCACGACATTATCGATTCGTCCATCACCGTCGACGTTTCGAGCGCGAGGCAATTTTAAATGCCGAATCTAAATTCTCTTTCGTGCTCGTTACTGCTGCAGTGCTTCATCCTCATCCATCGTCGTCGTCGTCGTCATCAAACGTCCTCACATCATCATTATCATCGCCAGGTGCCGATGATGGTCGGAATAAACAGGACCATCGAGTACTTCCGTAGCGAACTTCAACGCAAGAAGCACAGCGAGAGGAACATCTGGAAACCCGAATATTAACGAGGTCCTCCTTAATTATTCGTTACGTTGTCGTTTTGATGTGCACGTGTTTTTCGTACTCCCGAATAAATTACTCTGAGATGTCTGATTGTTCCCTGATTGTTTCCGTCTTGTCGATTGTTAGGATGATGATGAAGATGATCGCAACGATGATAGTGAGCTTTCACGTTAAACGTGATCATGATTGTTTGCTTATGTGTTCATCGCCGCTCGAACTGGCTGCAAATTTTACATGTGATTTTTGCTTCGTTTGAAATTCTGACCGAGTCCCATGCATTTATTATTTATCGGTAATTATCGCAAGTCGTCGTTACTCGTTTTTACACCATCGAATGTCATTCTAAAAATATCGACGATACGATGGAACGGCTCCCTCCAGACGTCATCTCGACGACGGATGGACCGGCATCATCGAAAACACGGTCCCCATTCTGCTCGTACTTACGTGGTTTGTTACTGCCGTGCATCGGTGTTGCCATGAGAACCACCTTTTGTTCAGTTTGACATTTGCCATTTGACGTTTAACGATGACGTCGCAATGCAAACCTCGCCATTTACATAGACAGAATTGTTAACTTGTGCACGGGTTGTTTTGAGTTGTAACGTGACGGGCACGATGGATTTCCGCGTCGTCGTATTTCGAACGCCGTTCGGTTTTAACGTTGTCGATGAGCGACAGCTTTTACTCTCCTTATTAATTAACTTTGTTTTCTCAGGCGACCCGTTCGTTAGCTTTTACGACCCAATTTTAAGAACCAATTTTTATTCGATCACTGCTGATGCAATCGATTCTTTTGCGACGGAGTCCGCGATTCGGACGTCGTCCGACGCTCGAAATTCTCGACGTCGGCCGCGTTTGCCGTCGGGTTGATTTTGCTCCCCACCTGATTATGTCGATAAACTGTAAATAGCGAATTGTGATGAGGACATTCATTTGCACGATTATTGTTTTGCGTCAATGGGGTGTCCATACTAATGACTTCTTGCATATTAATGAGGCCATGCGACGGAGATTTCCAGCTTGCTGACATCGGGAAGAAAATATTTTTTGAATAAATAACTTTGTTGTTATTGTTTTGATAAAATAACCATCATTTAAATAAATAACATTCACAACTAGAAATCAGCAAATGTACAACAATGGAACATATAGGAGTCAAATGATTGGAACTCTGAGGAGGTCTCCATCCCCTGCTTAGTCTTGCTAATGGGGAAACGGGGAGCGGCCTCGCCCGTCAATCCACTGGGGTTTCCTTGGGGACCCTCCGTGAGTCGACACTGCTTTCTCGACTTTTAAACTTCCTCGTCGGGTTGTTCAATTTCCTCAGGCTCTGGACAAGTCTTGAAGTGAAGCTTGGGCTTCTACTGGAACTTTGAGGCTCGGGATATTTACCGCCTGGAGAATGGGATGTTGTCGTGCGAGTGACCGGTACGTCGTTGTTTGCCGTCGATCTCTCACCGCCCCCATTGCCGTCGTCGGGATCGAGGTAACCTCTGTCGATCAGGAACTTCCTGGCATCCTCAGATCCTTGGTGGTAGTACCTGCCAAGGACTGCCATCGAGGGAGGGGAAAATATGTGGACGCCTCTCGTCAGGTTATCCAAGGATACCTGCCTCGGGAATGATTGGCATTCACAGATATATCATAAAAATCTTTTTTATCAAGTGTCAAAATTGACACCATATTTTCCATTCAAATGTTCATAAAATTTCAGATAATAAATGCGAAAAAGGCCTAGTTTGCTGATGATACCATATGTGCATGAATGCTATGTAGTTTAGAACAGCATAGAACCAAAAACCATAGAAGCAGAAATCCTTCGACCTTGAAGCTCTGGTTCACCACGGTAAGGTGAGGGTCGTCGCCCCTGCAGAGGGACGATATCGACGGGCTGATGTCATGCTTGCCCTCGAAGGGAGAGACCTTTATCGTCTCACCCTCAGGGAAGGTCGGCAGGTTGTCCGTGAGTCCCCCGTCACAGTATTTCTGAAGGCATCGAATTGAATTATTGTGATGGAGTTACGACAGATTTTTTAATAGGTTAATTGAATGTTAGCTTTGCAGGATGAGATTGTCATAAAGATTTTGATTTTTTAAGATGTTTTGCGAAATTATTGACATTAAAGTTTAAAATTATCGGAATTTGTAATCACGGGATAACAAAATCCCACCTTGTTTCCAATGGTTATCGAAGCTGCGGCAGTGATGAGAGGTACGCAGCTGCTCGCCAACAAGAACTGAAACAAATATAATGAAATATATCTTTAAGATCCACTGCCTTTAATTCAGATGGTTTCGTTATCTTATTTGCAAATAAACTTCTAAAAAACTAATTCACATGTTGATTTGATTCACTGCAATGAAATTCGATGGAATCGCTATGTTCATTGAAAAGCGGCCAAAAACACGAACTATACATAATCCAAATATTATCACCGGCAATCAAAATCGCCAAAGCAACCTGGATGAGATTCTCTCTGGATGAAAATTCCGAAATGAGTTCGTTTTCCTTCGTGTCGGCATTTGTCACGGAGATGAAGAGTCTACCGTTGGCTCTCAGGTGAGCATCTTCTGGAAACAATTCATCCATGAACTTTTCCACAGGTTTCAATAAGTCTACACCTGGAGTGAACACCCCAAACATCTTGGAATTCATCTCCTCAGCCAAATTTGTGGAGAACTGTCGACATCTCTGAACAAATATCTTAAGGTATAGTTAAACTCTTTCTGATTATAAATTAGTCCCTAATGCATTTGTGATCTGAAAAGGCTCTCATTGACTAAGCTCATCTTGTGGTGATGAGACGATGATGATGAAAATAATAATACTATTATTATGGACATCTTCAAATCAGCAACGACAAGTTACCTCAACGATCTCTTCGTCTGCCCCATGGATAGCAAATAGCGAAGCAATTAACGCGCCAGCCGATGCACCGCCGTACCTCTTCACTTTGCTTATAAACTTTTTTCCTTCTTTCGAAAATGTCTTGGCAACTCCGAGATGATAAATACCCAGAAAACCGCATCCGGAAAATGATAAATTCATCGCTCACGTATTTCTGAGATTATTTCCGCTAAATAATTTTATATACTAAGCACGATCAGAACAACACTCCTTTAAACAACACAACACATGATTGTATACATCTAAGAGTAAATCGACATAATGAAAATGATTTTATAAAAGGCATATTTCTCAAATATAAAAAATGCAAAATTATTTTGAAAATTGTTTAAACATGTTAATTATTTACTCGAATATTACTTTGTAAAAACAAAATCTTCAAAACAAAGGAATTCAATTGTAATTAAAATTAAGTTCGAGACCAATAACTACCGTCTATATGCAAGTCAAATTATCTGTTAGCCAATCAACCTTTTACTATCTACTTCTATCAACTTGCACTTGCCAATGAACGACGCCAATGGTCTAGTGACTTTTGTATCTCGGCATCACCAACATCTTATTAAGGGCTGAAAATGCTTTCTAAATTCTTAGCAAAAAAGACCAAAAGTTCCGAGTTCCTTGGACATTCATTCTCCATCCATCCAAATTAAGTATGCAATTCTAACAATTACGTCGGATTTGGTTCAGGTTAACATCAGCGTTCAAAGCAGATGGTGTATGACAAAGGTAGTCCATAGACCATTTAAATTAAGAAATTTAGTTTCTCTGATGGTCCATTCAGTTCAAGTTGACTTCGCAAATAAACCTATGTCCATTGTGACAGTGGGCATTACTCCAGGCTGATCCACTTTGCCCAGTAATGATCATGCAACGACCGGAAAAGCTGGAATCGGGTTTTCCAGGCTGCCATCTTGAGTAAGTGATTGGTCGAAGCTGGGTTCTGGAGGTCCACATCCATTTTTGGTCTTCGCCGGCAATGGTGGCACTCGTCCAATAGCCGAAATCGTTGCTGACGGAAGGAGAAAATTGATGGAAAAGGTGGTTCTGATGCTGATTATTCGATCTATGACGGTTTCCGCTATGGGACTTGAAATTTATTCCTGTTCGGGCGTGGAATAATCATGTTCATTATTGCAAAAACTTGGTATTTACAATTTATGTTAAATTAATCTCGTCATATAAATTTATATACTTTTCAATCGTTTTGTGATAAACAACATTTGGAAAGTAATTTGTTGTACGTAGTTTGTTGATTCCACATTATGAAGCCACATTATCAGAGGCAAAACGGTTCTCATTGGTGAATTTCAAAAGGACAAGACCTTTCTAATTGCATTCACCCACCTCCGTAAGATTTGATGAGATAATCGATAATATATGCCTCCTTTAGAGTTTCCATGGATAGGAGTTCAGCACCCAACGAATTGCAATAACTACGTGCTTCGTACCAATTTCCCTGGAGAGGGGCCAACCTGTAGCAAGAGGACCACGAGCCGCCTCCTACAAATTCTTTGGGGCAGAGAAACGAAGACTCTTGAGCTGACCTTTTCATTCCGGACCCTTTACTGGTTTGGTGATGGTATGGAGTGTAAGTTTGAGCCTGCGCGTATAATTTGGCTTCCTTAGAAATAGACATAGTATTAAACTGTCATTATCAACAACTATAGTTATATTTTTCAAAGGGTTAGGGTAAAGGTTAAGTTAGATTAGGATGAAGTTATAATAAGGATTAAATTATTATTTGATCTTCACCTTAACCCAATGAGCTCCTTCTGATGCCATGGTTTTGTTCCTTGATTGGTTGAGGAAGAAGAGTACTTTCTTGAGATTTGCTTTCAAGAGCCTGAAGTTTTTCAGCGATCTAGAGGCCATCTTCCTGGACAGCTGGATGAGCAGTTTGGACATTTTGTCCAATTTTTCTAATCTCATCGAGAACAATTTCCCGCGTGAAACTCTGTCTTTACGGATTTCTCCATGATTTACCAGAAGCTGGATTTGCCGTTGTGGTACCAGGGCAAGTCTGGTGCCGAAGTAACTCCTGGCATTGCTGGTCTGGTTCAGAAGTTGACGGTTTTGGCGTCCATAGTGACGGTCGTGATGCACTTGGTTGACTAGTGACTCAGTTGGGACTGCATGGTTACTTCCAAGTGATGAAACACTGACTTGTGGATGAAATAGTTGATCATTCGGGTCGTTGTATGTAGTTATAGGTCGAAGTAGTTTTTCATGGGATTTCAAACTAATTGATGAGAATTTTGTCGTCTCGTCATTTTTAATTTGCAGACATTTTATGCGAACCAAGCAGACGATTAGGAGGACAGATGTTACACATTTTACCAGGGAGAAGGATGACATTGCCATCTGCTCGAGGTCTAAACTTGAACAATTGAAATGACATGTAACTTAATCCGTGGTTTTTAAAAATAATAAAGACGAGTTCAAATTTTTGTTTAAGAAAATCTTGCAATAGAAGTAAATAATTTAATAAGTGTAGGAGTAAGTAATGAGTTTGCAATAATTTTAAAACATCGGACCTCACTCTTTTCGGATTTCTCAGAAATAATTCAAAAACGAATTTTTAACAGAAAAACAATGTTTTACGAATAATACCACAAATTTTTACAAATAAAAACCTTTAAAACTCCACCATAAAACTACTCACGGAAGAACTTTCAAGTTAATATAGTCGGCATTCCAGCAGAATTTCAAAACAGCGAAGCAGTTGCTCCTGGGTTCGTATCCTGCCTCGACACTACACGACAAGGAAATGTTTGCACATCGTGATTTCTAATATTATGTATGGTTAGTATATAATTGTATAAACCTAATTAATAAATTATGCTGATGTTGTGATAATATTATCAGGAAATTGTTTGATCAACTCTCTTGACTTGATGTTCCTTGTTATGGATCATCAACATCATGGAAAAATAATAAAATACCTTAATGTTCTGTTACTTCCAGACCAAGAAATAACTCTTAAATAGCTTATTGTTGTAGTCGTCGTCGTCGTCGTCATCACCACCTACATCACATGAGGCTGAGGGCCGACATCACAACACCACCGGAAGCATGCTAAGTGATTGATTGGTCGGCTAAAAATAGGATATATCAAACAGATGCCGGCTACCGCAACACTGGCACCGACCAGAGCTTCCAAGGCGCCACGGTTGCTATGGCAACTGCCATCGATGTTAAAGTGCCAGGCAGAATAACCGATATGCACTCAGATCGTTTACGTAATCTTTAACAACAGCAACAACAACAACAGCCTAGCAACGACATTATTTATGTGGAAACAAGGTTGTCAATGTACAGTATATTTTTTCCAAACTTTCTCTCCAACATCTGGATCACTTTCTCCAGCTTCATTGTAGATTAAAAATAGTTACGTTGATAGTGGTAACCTATTATAATTATGGAATAAATTGGCAATAACCAATAATAACAATAACAATAATAATAACCATTATTTTATCTGTATCCACAAATGTGAAGTCGATAAAGTCGTAAGTTATTGAAGTTCTTGGTACAGAAACATTTGAACAGAACATACATGTATGTATGTATCACTCCATACCAGAAGTACACACTTTTCCTCCTTCACTACACGTCTGCAGCTTGACACGGTGCCAATTTATTGTTCCGTAAATATTGGATGCTTGGAGAACAGAAGATCACGTACCGTCTTTCTTCACTCTACAGAAGCTCAACCATTATCATCGCATAAATCTGTGTTGGTCTTTATTCTCCAGTTCGTCGATGATGAGGCCAGGGTTTGAAAGCCACTCGTGTCAGTTAACACTTGAGAGGCTGGATAATAATTCTCTTGTGAATTGTTAAATTAAGTCTTCGGCAAGGATTTAATCATAATTACAGAGTGATGAATTGGCATTTTCAACAGTTAAGGAATATTTTAATGACTCAATATATTTGGAGATGTTTAATTGTTCTTTTATCTCTAGATCATCCTTGTCAGTCTGCTTTATCCAAAAAACCGTTGCATTATATCTAGATATTTCTTCATGTGACACATGAAAATATGCATTACCGTAACGACTAACTTATAAAGAATTACATACATGGCGGCAAAACACGTAAAAATGTAAAATAAATTACAAAAATTATCGACAAATTTACTGCGGAATATTACGTTTTTCTGCTTGAAATTTTATTAACAATTTTAATAAAATATATTTTGCAAATTCTGTAATGTTTCGTTTTTATGGTTAAAACGTTCAAAATAAGGCCACCTCGACATCATTTCGAAAGTTAATATGAACTTTAATAATTTCTAAAATATTATTTTCTGAAATGTAATATTCACATAACATTATTTTAATTTGCAAAATAGAAATAAAATGTTAATTTTGCTAAATTGTCAAATGAAGCGCTACGGGCGAATTTTTCTGTGATTTGCGGAACGATAAATAAATGTGAAGCTTCTTGGCATTAAAAAATAAGAAAATTAAAAAAAATTGAAAACTTTACTTTCAATTGTCAATAGAAAATCCCAATTGCGACGCATATTGGCATGGGTCATTTGAGGCTTTTAAAAAAGTTGTTTTCAATGTCCCACCATTAGACTATCGCGAGATGTATGCGCAGTTGAGGGAGCCAGCATCCAAAATCTTTCACTAATCAGGAGCGATTTAGTGTCCAGTTGTGGGCGACGAAGGTATAGCTAGTCTGCCTAGAATAATGCAGGATTCCAGCCACTTCAAGAACCTATCAGCCGGCGCTCCAGTCACTAGCCACCACCAGCTCCCCATTCCACCATCATGGAGACAACCGGCCTTGGACTCGGCATACAAAGGAGTTCCAGGCAATCCAAGTTTTACTGGGCTCAATACAACAGCCACTGGACAGGGTAATGCTCATAGTGGCAGTGGTAGTGGTTCTTCAAGTGCAGTATGTGGTGCACTTCAGAGACAATTATCACAGGGTAGGTTTGGGTTGGTTACACTTTTGTCTGGCAAAGAGTTTGTTTGTTATGATGAAATTGAACAAGTTTAGGCAGCCAGACTGTCTATTGTCTGTTAACTGGTTACTGGTTGTGTGATGTTAAACTCACTGGGTGGTATTGTGACTCCTGATAGTGTTCAGTTTTGTACTTTTGATCAGTTGATCACGTGGATTAGTTTCAGATTTTTATTTTTATTAATTTTATTTTAGTCCTTCGTTCGTCCAGAAAAGCAAGACTTTTACTTTGTCTTGTTGATTGAATCCAGTAGTATCATATGATCACTGATGATTTTAACAAAGGGCATTTGCATAGATCCTTATCAGATAATTAATGAGTGATATTGTAAAAGCAGTTGACAGAGGTGCTTTGAATAACTCGTCGGATTGAACGGCATTTTGAGTCGCTCGATTTATCTCACGTGATGATTTTTTTGCCCGAAGGAGCCTTCATCGAACAAATAGGTCTCCTGGTAGACCCCAGGAAAAGGGAACTTCTAGAGGGAAGATTCATCAACGACAAGGTCGACCGCTTGTTTCCTCGATCCGCTGTTGTTGATGCTCATTTAATAAACGATATTTAACTCACATTTTTTTAAAAATATAACTTATTTAATAATTAGTGTGATGATTACTAATTTGATTACTGAAGGGTTAGCAAATGTTTTTTGCATCCATTCATCAGAGTCAGATACAAGACATCCATCAGTATACCCTCGTCTCCGACTCGAGCCACAGTGCCCAGTCGCACCAGAGCTTTGGGGTCCTCATTCTCTCAGAGGATCAGAGACCTCAGAACTTTCTCGATCCCGTTAGATTCTTGCTCCTCATCCACCATTCGTGGGATGATTATCATCATCAATGCAGATATATATATGTGACAAAACTGATAAGTTTTAGTCAATTGAAGATTATTGATAGCAATTATCTTTTAAGTTGGGATTTCTTAGATTAATGAAAATAACAATAATGATTTGATCTTCACCTAGCAGGACAAACTCTCGAAACAATCTTCGACTTCATCCTCGCACGGCATGGCCGGAGTCTGCGGGCCGGGCACGGTGGGGGAGAGCGCTCCCAGTTCGGGGAACGAGAGAAAGAGAAAAAGAAAGAACACGAACGACAGGAACAACGGGGTCACCAACTCGAGAAACGTCAAGAACGGTGCGGTCGCCGTGGCCACCGGAGGGACCATCGTCGGGGCAAACAATTCTTGCCCTGTCATGCAAGACTATCCAATTGTTAGTGTCGGCTGCTAAGTGATCGAGGCTATTTATGGAAATTTTATGATAAGGGCTCAGGTATTAGCGATAACTGGCAGAAGTATTTCTCCCAGAATAGCTGTGGTTCTCTTAAAATTAGTCATGCTGAGCTTTATGTGACTTTTATGACCAGGTTGACATTGGGTTCAATTCAGCTCGCATTTATTTGTGACATTTCTAGTCACTTCACCGCTAGAGAGCTTATCATATGGAGCTTTGCATTTTTACGACATCGTCATCAAGACGACCATCGTTTTTGCAGTACACAGTTCAACAAGTTGTACAGAATTACCCCCTTTCCGTATTTGATGCAAACCGTCGCCATCTTCATCCTCCTCCTCTTCCTCACCACCACCATCAACAACAACAACAACCCATTCAACTCCAGCAACAGTATTCCGACTCGGCCTACCAGTCCGTTGCATTGTCGAGGCAACAGCAGACGCAACAGCAACAACAACAACAACAGCACATGTACCACCATCTCCAACAGACTCACAAGTTTACTCAGGCATGATTTGCATAGCCGTTTACATTATAATAAATTATAATAATCAAGTGCTCTGTCCCCGTCGATCAGTTGATCGATCGATTGATTGATTGATTGATTATCGTAGCTAGTATATTGCAACCAAATAGATTGAAATTTTCTTTGTACTCATTAGTAGATAATTCTTAAAATAGATCCCACATTAAATTAGAATCTATTCAAGTCTTTCTTGTCCGTTTGTTTTTTTAGACCGACATCACGAACTTTAATCTCCAGTCGTACGAGGCGAGGTGTGCACATGACATCTCCATCAAGGATTCCATCATAGCCAATCTCGAGAGAGTGGGTGGAGTCTTTCGTTAATTATTATTGCCGACGTTCGTAATCAACGACGACAAGTCGAAGGCCTCGTTAAAAATGCCCTTTTATTAAACTTACTAATTTTAAACAATAAATTGCTTATCGATGCTCGAGGCATTTTTCGCTAAGAGCAACAACAACAACAGAGGAAACTCTGAGAAAGCATCACGAGCGTGCTCGAATTTATTCGAGCCATTCGCATTTCCTTCTATTTATTTCCGATTGTTTCTCGAGAAGAGGCAGTTGAGACTGTTGCTTCCGGTCGTCGGGCTGGACGTCGTTTTTGTTGTCTTTGTCGTTCTCTCAGCTCTCGTGTCATTGGCAGGAAGTAGAGGAGCTGAAGAGGCAAGTGTCCAATCAGGTGAAGCAGATGGAGAAGCAAAAGGACATGATACAGAAATGTCTCGAAGTCACAAAGAACCTGCTCATTGAGAAGGTGAGCAGCATGATTATAATTATTATGGGCGTTTATCGTTATAATTGTCATGGAGGTTGATTATCATAATTGGAACTCAAGGAGTTTGTAATTATTATTTATTTATTATTTGTTTATTATGGTTGTTCGTTAATGGCGACGTGTTCGTCGTTTGCTTCGTGCGAAAATCACCACTCCACTTTTCCATCGTCAGAGCGACCTGGAAAAGAAGACAGCTCGACAGAAGTGCATGGAGAACAGATTGAGGTTGGGTCAGTTCGTGACGCAGAGACAGGGAGCCTCGTTCGTCGAAAACTGGGTCGATGGCTATGCATTCACCGACCTCATAAAGTTAGCGCCCGTAAAACTAATGTTAAAGTTAAAGTAATAACTTCATTAGTAAACAATTATTATTAGAATAGATTGTATTATGCAGTGAGGATATCACCGTAGTTGCGAGTTGATCGGATGAACTGGCTCACTTCTTTTTTTTGTATTCGATCTGCTCGTTAATTCATAAGTCATTCTTTATCGGACTGCTGCAATCCTCGGATCAATGCATCCCAATACCAAGCACAATGATATAAGCCAATTCGATCGCCGTCCGTTCCCCTTGTAATCACGTCGACCACAATGACCATCTCTCCAGGCAACAGGAGAGAATATTGCAGGAGAGAGAGGAGATCGAGAGGCAGAGGAAGCTGCTGACCAAGAGGAAGCCCTCGAACTCTCACGTGTCGAATTCGAGCAAGGTCAAGGCCACAAAGGAGAGCGGCGACTGCTTCCTCAAGCCCCTCGAAAAGCTGTGAGTAAAATCATATTTGTTATTTTTATTGCCGAAATTATGGAGTTCGATGATTCACTTTCTTCTGCGGCCTAATTGCCGATTTGTCTGACTGCACACGTCGAGAAGTAAACCGCAAGTCGTGTCGTTCGACTTTGTCATTCGACAGATGTCATGCTTCAACATCGGTTTCGTAACGTTCATCACGTTGTAGTTTCCACGATTTTTTTTTTCTTTAACATTGATTTAAAATTTCTTTCACTTTTACGACGGTGGCTTTCCAGTTTGACGGTGTGCGAGTACTACGAACAGGACGAGATCATGAAACTGAGGCAAGCCTCTCTGAAGAAGGAAGACACTGACGTCCAAGTGGACTTGGAAAAGTTGGAGCTGGAAAGGAATCTCCACATCCGAGAGATGAAGAGGATCCACAGCGAGGACTCCTCCAGGTTGGTCACGATGAACGGAGCTTGATTTGCATCCTGCTGTGCACTGGACGTGTCTTGGATGGTGGTTGTTGAATAAGATGGATGGGTTTCTGAGGTAGAAACGGCTGTTGTTACATCCAGCCCGGTAGCCCTTGGTGACCATTTTGAAAGGGAGTCATTAATGCCGGTGTTATTTTAATTGAACTTTGACGAGTTGACGATAATTGTTAGTAACCAGTTAATTGCCAACAATGATATTAATGATAATAAATAATGATTAACCATTTTATTGACACTTTTTGCAGGTTCAACAATCATCCGATACTCCACAACAGGTACCTCCTTTTGAGCCTTCTAGGACGAGGAGGCTTCAGTGAGGTGCACAGGGTGTGTGGTCCAAATTAGTTATTACAGTAAATTATATATTTTTTAATGATTTCTTAAGTCACTCGGTCGAGAGTTCCGCTGCCGGTCGTTCGCGTCGTGTCTTCGTCGCCACCGGTCGGGCTGCCAAAGTTTCAACTTTAACCTTTGAACTGGATAACATTTTAGGGTTACGACCTCAAAGAACAGAGGTACACGGCCTGCAAGATCCACCAACTCAACAAGGATTGGAAGGACGACAAGAAAGCCAACTACATCAAGTGGGATTCTGCTTGCTTTCACGTCTTCTATTTTTACTTTCGAGTTTACAAAGGTCGATCGCTCGACCTGCTTTACCTTGGTTGAGGTCAACGTAAACGTCTCGATTCTGAAAACTTCAGACATGCACTGAGGGAGTACAACATCCACAAGCAGTTGGACCACCCGAGGATCGTCAGGCTGTTCGACGTCTTCGAGATCGACAACAACTGGTGACTCGAGTTGACTTTGTTTGCAATTTACATCGAAGATTACATTGACGAATGCCGCCGGTCGATTACGTTAACGAGTGCTACTGATCGATTGCATCGGTAAATGCTACTAATAGGTTACGTTAATTAATGCTGCTAATAGATTGCAGTAATGAGAGGTACTGATCGGTCTCGACGGGAAATCGTTTTGTCGACACCTTTTTATAAGCGCGGACGTCCTTTTGACATTTTGCAATTGAGTTTCCAGAACTATTCACTCAATTTTATTTTCAAAAAGAGATTATTTTGTTTGTTCTCAATTACTTAATTACTCAATTAAGCCCATCGATTCCAGCTTCTGTACAGTCTTAGAGTACTGCCAAGGCAATGACCTCGACTTTCACCTCAAGCAGAACAAGGTCATGTCCGAAAAGGAGTCGCGCTCCGTCATAGTGCAGACCGTCAGTGCCCTCAAATACCTGAACGAGATCAAGCCGCCGATCATACATTACGATTTGAAACCAGGTAGTTCAGTTCAAACTTTGAACTGTCCTCGTCGGTCGGCGATAATTATTTTACGATAACTTGCGAATCTGCTTGTTTGTAGAGATAACTATTTTTGTTTTGATCACGAATTTCTTCTTGACGATTCGTCGGCAGTGATTTTTTCGCGGACAAGGCATCGTAGAAATTTAATGAAATTGTAAAAAAAAAACATTTAATCTATTTAAGTGTCACCATAATTCTGAGAATGCAAGCTGCTCATTCGAATCATTAATTACTGAATTAAATACATATCATTAATTATCACTAAATACATGTTATTGATTATTATTAAATACATATCATTAATCATTATTAAAAACATATTATTAATTAACGTTTATCAGCTTAACGTCGTGAGATTTCCTCGAGTCTGTTGGTTTCAAATTTAAATGAACTTTCGAAGGCAACGTGCTGCTCGGGAGTGGCTCCCTCAGTGGGGAGATCAAAATCACCGACTTCGGGCTCAGCAAAATCATGGACGACGAGAACTACAGTCCCGAGTACGGCATGGACCTGACGTCCCAGGGTGCCGGCACCTACTGGTGAGACTGGTGGTCATTTCTTGGAGACGATCGCGAAACGGGATGAAAATAAGAATGGAAATTAGTTTTCGACGCACGACTTTTAAAGCTCAAAGCGTCAATTCTTTCTGCGGTAAAGAATCATTGATCGCCCTTCTCAATTTTATCTAGGCATTCTGGCTACGATTGGATTCATTCTCAGATATTTATTGATTTTGCCTCAAGAATTATTTTGAACTTGTCGCATTTGTGTTCGTGATTTTCAATTGTTTTTATTTTATCTCATTTCGATATCTCATTTTTTACAAGGTACCTGCCTCCCGAATGTTTTGTGGTCGGCAAGGAACCGCCAAAAATTTCTTCCAAGGTGGACGTCTGGTCGGTCGGTGTCATCTTCTACCAATGTCTTTACGGGAAAAAGGCGAGCGGAGTTTTAATGTTTGAGAGCATGTTAATGATAATTTTTATTATTACTTAAGACACGTAAAACGTAATTTGTAAACTGTAATTTTACGACGAGCACACGGTCGATCGATTACAAATGTGTTTATTTTAAATGCAGGAGTTTTATCCGACTTGTACTCGAGTTTGTAAAGGAGATTTTGTTTATTTATTTTGAAATGATCGGAGAACAAACGCTTCCTGCCCATTCGCCGTGCGAACGCCGGCAAAATGGAAAACGAAAATGGCAAACGAACGACATTCATTAAATGTGTTTGTCGTGCGACGAGAGACGGTCGAGTCGTTTTAAGCCAATTCATTGCTTCTCATTGCAAACTTGCACTTCGCAGCCTTTCGGCCACAACCTATCGCAAGCGGCCATCCTCGAGGAGAACACGATACTCAAGGCCACCGAGGTTCAATTTCCGACGAAACCGCCCGTCAGTAACGAAGCCAAGGTGGGTCCGCCCGTCCGTGTCGTCGATTTTGCGTCGTCATCGTTTCGTCGTCATTTTTATTTTCTTGGAGTCAATCATTCGCTAAAGTTTCCATGACGTCCAATGATAAATTACTGTTATATTGTATTGTTATTTGTCATTGATGATCAGGTATCATCGAAATGTAGTGGGATGGCCATCCTCGGTGATTGACGGTTATGATAATAGTTATGACGATCATCATCATCATCATGCAGAACTTCATCAGACGCTGCCTCACATATCAGAAGGAGATACGACCAGATGTCCTGACTTTGGCTCAGGATGACTACCTCAAACCACCTGTATTAAAATCCAGGTACCCAATCTCAGCCTAGCCATGATGGTTAATCAATAAATAATAATTTATTGTTATTGTTGTTGCTATCGTCGTCCTTAATATTCTTGTTAGATAACTTATTATTCTTTCTCCGTAGAAAATCTGTTGATGAGTCAGCTGTTCACATCATCACGTGATCACCAGTCATCTCATTCGAGTGGGGGAAATTTATTGCCATTCGTGGTCTGTCAGCGACGTCTCGACGAATGCTTCCATTTCCAGGCAGTAGAGTTACCCTCCTCGAAGTTTCCTTCTCTCTTCCGTCTGGTCTTATGTCCGGATTCGAGAGGATGATCCATCTTCGCTCATTCGTTTCTTTGCGCACGTGCTTCCGACTCCTCGAAGATTGATTCGAAGCCGATCGGTCGATCGATCGGGTCTGCTGCCTGCTAAGAGTGCCAGTTCGACCGCTCCGGACGACCGCAGACTGCCCCCACGATCCGGGTTTTTCCAGCATCAATGTGATTCGACCCACGAAAGTCTTTCCGAGCATCGTTCTTCTCGTCTTCGTTTCGGTTTCCGTTTCCATTTTGTACCCCGTTACCCCTCGTTGTGTCGAACTTCCCTGTCAGTCAAATCCAAGCAGGCTCCACCCATGTTTTGCAATTCAGTTCCTCATTTGAAGTTCATCTATTCAAATTTATGCATGACTTAATGGAGCCGGCCCCTGGACGTCGGTCTGCATCTTGTTTATCTTTTCTGGTTCTACTATCGGTCGTTTTCTGTTAGTGGGTTTTTTATAACCGTAGTTGAATATTTATGAACTAATTAGAGTTTTGCACCAATGGAGAGTTTGAATGGCCTGCATGGGCGGAGTTTAGCATCTCGTTCAAATGCTAATCTCTTGTTACTGCTGACAACGGCACCGAGCGAGCTGTCGATGCTTTTTGATCGATTTAAAGTTTTTATTTATTGTTGTTGTTGTTACTATTATTATTATAATTTGTTTTTATTATTATTATTATTATTATTGTTGCTATTATTATTATAATTATCGTTATTAATATTATTAAGAATGTGGTGGTGCTGGTGATATTGATTTCTTCTAAGCATGTCTTGAATCACAATTGCCAATGGCAAGTTGCTGATCATTGCCCTCAGTGTACAATGCTCGTTAGCTTGACAAAGATGTCATGGATATCATCGTCATCATCATCATCGTCATTATAATCATACCATCAGCATCAATATTATATTGTTGCTATGGTAATTTGTCATCGACATCATCATGCTCATGGTATACCAGTTGTTCTTGTTAGTGTAGAATGTATCGATCGCTTTTGCAGGGCATTTCTTTCGTCTAACAATGTCGATTCAATACTGTAGTACACGTCGTAACATTAATTTTAATGATGACAGTAATTCGAGCAATTATTTTTCTAATCTATTGCAATGCGATGGAAGCCAAAAGCGTTGCTTCTCCATTCTCTTGTTATCGACTCTTGCGGTCCTGTCTGTCTCTCTACCTGTCTGTCTGCCTGCCTGTCTCTCTGTCTGCCTGTCTGTCTGTCTCTCTACCTGTCCGTCTGTCTCCGTACGCACCGCTTTCCGACATTTGTTTTTATAGTCTGCATTATTGGCCAAATGTGTTCAGTGTGCTGTCTAATTATAATATTCCGACGAGCCGATGAATATTAAGTTATTGTAATTACCGGCGACCTCTGCTGTCGAAGCGGAGTGCGGATCGATCCGGGACGACCTCGATAGTGGGTTTTGTGTTCGTCGTGGGCATCCGTTCACCATGGGGTAAACCGCGCTACCCACTGGCGCCCTGCGAATTCTATTCTACATATTCTTGCACCTCTTCCTCGCTCCATTGGTGGGTGTTTTTTGACTTTGGATCGCATGAATATTTATCATTGTCGTCATAATAATACCTTCCTTATCGAGGTAAGTGATTATTTTCTGGTCTGCATGGCTGACCCACTTCGATGACCTTATTTAAGTTTTGCTCTCGCGGTGATTTGACGGTTTAAATGGGGCACGCTCATGATTAGTGGCCGTTTTCATTAGGCAATTATGCAGGTGCTAATGACATCACGCTATCAACGTCTTCGAAGAGTGAAGCTTTGTTGGCCCCTCCCACGTGTACATAACTTGTGCGTAACCTACGCCTCCCCACTTACGATTGGACGTTTCATTAGTTATTACAGCCAATCAGCACTCTCGTTCGATCGGTTGAATAGTATTACGTGGTCGCTTTTTTAAATTTTATTTATCTGCTATTTTTTTTTAATAATTTTTATTTCTGTTTCGAATTCCCATCTTGTCCAATATCTTTGTGCATCTACTGACTCCGCGTGGTTCAATGACATGGCTGGAGTGAGAAGCGGCGTGGGACGGCACGAAGTCACACTTGACATCGCCACCACACCGCAAGCAAACGTTGTGATATTTTAAAACAAAGAATTGAATAAAGAGATATCTCGTTTTTCACCATTCTCTCTCCACAGTTTCCTCTGCTCGATTAGATTCGTTCAAACCTTAGCGAGCCAAACTGTTGGCAAGAGCTGTCCCTTGTTGGCGACATCTGTGAATTTCTGGCCTCGGTGAAAGCTCGAGACCTACTGGGGGCTCAAAAGCCAACGGCTGTGTCTCTGATTCGTCGATGCTGAGTTCATTTGATGTTTCAATACGATGCGAATCGGAGCAGAACAATTGGGATTATCTGGAGCAACTGGAGGTACTGTAGGTTCACCCACTGACACATCTGTTGCACTTGGCAGGGTTGGAGAAGTGACGGGCAAGAGCCAACTCACAGGCGATGACTCTCGTCAGTTCTTAGATTTCCAGAGTCACGAGGCAGGGCTATGGTTAGGAGTAAGGGTGGGCATGGAGTTGGGTGCCAAAAGTCTCTGCATGTGAGTTGGCTTTTGCCCGTCACTTGGACAACAATCTAGCGAGGCTCTTAAATCGGCAGTTTAAAAGCATTTAGAGGTCACCTGGTAACCTCCGTCCTGTAATGCACCTTGTTGTGGCAACAAGAACGACAATGTGAATATTAATAATGTTTATTATGCCTGGCGATATATGCATTATATATATATATATATAATATAATTATATATAATATATTATATAATAATGCATTATATAATTCAATAGCTGTAACGGCTTTAATAATATTCAGACGCAAAAGTTGATGAAACTCGTCTACCCTAAAGTTCAGAGCCAAGGGGCAGAGAAGACGCGGAAATGACTCAAAATGGAGATGTGAAGTCGATCGGTTTTTGTGTCGTCGCAACCACAGCGGCAGCAGTAGCGGACGTATGTAATAAAATTTAAAGACAAAACCGAATAAAACGTGAATGAAAGAAATCGCGTCGAAAATAAATTTAAAAACAGAAAATAGAGAGGAAAAGCGATCGACAAGCGCTTGCCGCGTTCAGCGCCAATCGACGGCGAGAGCGCGCAGCACGTGATGAATCTGAGATCTCTGATTGGTCGAAAGTAGGTCAGGTCAGAAAGTGATGTAAAGATAAAACGGCATTAAATATGTGCAAGAAAATGAAATCAGTTACAAGCATCATCATCATCATTATCATCATCTCCACCATCATCATTCTTTGTCATCATTTCCTTTATCATCGTCGTCGTCGTAGTCATCCTTAAGCAGATTCAAGTTGAGGTCACGTTGCCTGGTTGGAAACGGAGGACCTGGTGGTCCTGGGTTCGATGTCAAGTGAGCACCTGAAGGCATGCTCCTCCTCCATGAGGAGAGAGGGATCGAGGAGATAGTTGGTCGTCTGCTCGAGGTAGAGATAATGAAGAAGAAGATGATGATGATGGTGATGATGATGATGATGATGGTGGTGGTGGTGGTGATGATGATGTCGGTGATAATGATGGTAATGACGACGACCACGAAGTTGTTGTTGATGATGATGATGATGATGATGACGACGACAACGAAGTCGACAACGGTGATAGCACTATGTTTTTGTATCATGGTTTTGATAGTTATGATTACGGCGACGGCGGTCATGACAGTGGTAGTGATGATGGTCAGGGTGGGGTGGTAGTGATGGGGTGGTAGTGATGGGACTTGAAAACGGATGCCCACCTTGACCTGGTGTTCGATTCTGTAGGGAGTTTGCTGAAAGTGCTGAATCTCTCTGATCACGTGAGCCACCTGGATGGAAAGAAGGCGATAATAGATGGTGTTTAGGATAATGATGATGATAGGTAGTGTTTATGATGATGATGGTGGTGGTGATGATGATGATGGTGATGATGACGACGACGATGATGGCAGGTTGTGTTTACGATGATGCTGATGGTGATAATGATGGTGGCCAACCATGCGCATCTTGGAGAAATTGATGAGACCGTCCTCTGTGACGTTGGATGTTCCTTCCTCGATGAATGAGAGATCCGTCAGGTACATGCCCAAATATGGTATGCATGGTGGATCGCACCTGATCGGGTGGTGATGATGATGATGATGGCGTTGATGATGGTGAGGATAATTAAGTTGTACTTAGCGCATGCTATAAATGGTAGTCGATGATGCTGATCATTATCATGTAGGTGATGGTAAAGATGTAGATGATGAAATTGATGATGACGACGACGATGATGTGGTGATGCAGACCTGTGGAGAGCGTCCCTCATGTTCTTGAACCTTCCATCGGAAGATACAAGGAGCTGGAGTCTTTCTATCATTTGCCTCGTCTGAAATAATAATATTAATAATATATATTTTGTCTATATTTATATTTTATAATTTTACAATTTATAATATATTTAATAATAATTAATATTTAATTAATAATTAATAATTAATAATTGTATATTATATATTATTTAATAATAATAATAAAAAAATTATTATTATTATTATTAATATTTAATTATTATTATATTTAATTATTGTTATTAATAATTAAATAATTACATAATTAAAATAATAATAATAATTAAATAATAATATTAGTATTATTAATAATATTAATAATATATATTATTATTATATATATATAATAATATATTTAATAATATGTTATTTATATATTATTATAATATTATTTATAATAATAATAATAATTATTATTATTTTTATCATTATGATAGCAATAATGAAAATGATAGTGGTAGTGATAATGATATTGATAGTGATAGTGATGATGATGATGATGGTAATTGTAATAATAATATTAATAATAATGATGGTAATAATTGTAATAATAATAATATCAATAATAATAATGATAATAATAATACTAATAATAACAGAGGCATGAATATTGTTGATGTTGTGAGTGTTGCATTGAGTGCATGTTACGTCATCACCTGCTTAGGCATCTTTTCCCACGTCTTACGAAGTCTGTAGACTGAACTGTTGACGAAAGCAGCGCATATCTGAAGGACGCCATTAAAATTGTGAAGACACCTGTAACGACAATGATTGTGAATGAATCATTCATCGCTGAATGAATGAATCGAAAGAATTGGATGAATTGAATGAATTGTGTGAGTTGGATGAATTAGATGAATTGAATGAATTGGATGAATTGGATGAATTGGATGAATTGGATGAATTGCATGAATTGATATTCTCAAAATTCTTTAAAAAAAAACGCTGAATGAATTGACATGATTATGAATGGATGGAATGTATGAGGGAGGGTGGATGGATGGATGGATTGAAGGAAGTCAAGTAAATCCATTCTCAATCGATTCAATTCATCATAGAATGAATGAATTGATGCATCCTAGAATGAATGAATTGATGCATCCTAGAATGAATGAATGTTGAAAGAATTAATTCAAAACGAAAGTGACTTTTAAACCTGCATATGTCTGCTATGGCGGCCCATTTTTCAATGCATGAGACCCGCTCTTGTACCGTCTGCCTGCTCACTATTTCACAGACCACCAACTTTGAGGCCTTGATTAATTTGATTAATTTACCAATAATTAAATGATTTATAAAGTTATTTAGATTTATTGTCCACAAATTATCTTTTAGTAATTTTTAAATTTCTATATATTAATTTCTATTATAATCGTCATCAGTTTCACTAATGATATTCTCATAAATGTTATTCAGAAAGTGGTCATTCATTCATAACGGATATTAATAAGTTTTAATCGTAACTGGGACCAATAGGCTCAATACTAGAAGAACTCATCAATATTCATTGCTTTCGTGAACCAATAAAATGCCTCGTTTGTAGGTCATGGTGTCAATCTCAGATGAAACCTCACTGCACTGACCTCATTAAATCTCTTGCTGACCAATAGGACATGAGGTGACCTATTGGCTTTGTCGACCTTCATCCAGGCCTGACCCAGAAGTTCTCTGCAGGAACAAGCGGTGATGATGACGATGATGAGGATGGTGAAATGAATGTTCAACTATTGTGTCATTTTTTTGAGCAGGCATAATTTTTTGAATTAAAATAATTAACCTCAAGTGGACGCAAAACATAATAATCATGACATAGTAACATGAACTGTCATATCTATAATATAAAAGACAGAAAGTGCGCGCGTCTGTCTGTCCGTCTGTCCGTCTGTCCGTCTGTCCCAAGAACTCCTCCCCAACGGTGGCCACTTGAAATTTGCACACGTCATTCTCTAAGCCATTCGTAGAGCAACTGTGCTATTTCCATTTTCAATTTTCGACTTTCAACTTTTCCAACTTTCACCTTTTCCTAAAACGCTTGAGGCTTTAAACTCGAGAGCTACTGGAAGCAATGAACATTGTGTTCCCGCATGGTCTAATGGCTGGTGGCAGCAAGGGCTCGAGACCCTTTGCCGGAGTGCCGTCCTACTCACCCAGTTCTTTGGGGGCAGAATTTATATATATATTTATAAATATTATTTAGTGTGAGAGAGGAGAAGTCGGTTTAAAAAAGCTAGTTATTGTAATTAAATAAATATGACTAGCATATAACTTTACACACGGAACATCCCTCAGAATCGAAACCGAAAACGAAACAAACAAAAAAAAACCTACTCGCTCCTAATAGCAACGAATATTTTGTGGTCCAGGAAGGTCATTTGCTCTGCTATGTCAAGGGCTCCAAGGGTGTCGAAGTTCTCCATACTGGGTCTGTCCGGTGGGCGGAGCAACGATTCCAATTGGTCGTCGTTTGCACGTGACCCGGGCGATCTAAATTTAGAAGAAATTATTTGATCGTTAGTTAGTGTGGTAATCATGGTCATGACTGTGATATATAATATATGATATTTAATTTAGATTATTGTGGATGTAAACAACAATGTTATTATTATTATTATTATTATGTATATTATTATGTAATAATAGTATATTATTATTATTATTATTATGGTTATTAATATTTATCTTAATATTAGCAATGACCTGACCTTTGTTCATCCTTGAGAACTGCAGCCATAATGTTGGAGGCCAGTTTGTGTTCGGCAGGCAAGAGGTTAGACGAGTTCATGACCTCTTCCAATAGGTCGCGCACGTTTGAACGCAGTTCCTGGTCGTGCTCAAAATCCTGGAAATTGAATTAAACAAACATTAGAGGAATTAAAAACTATAATTTATTATTAAAATTTTAATAAATTTTATTCATTTGTGCAAGTTGACAAGTTCCAAGTTCCAAGAAGCCCTAGGAAATTCTAAAAATAAAACCCATTCGACCGGCAACGACAGCTGATTAATTATTCATTAGGTATTTCGAAAGTAGGGAAGCCCTGAAAAAGCGAAATTAGCTCCCGAGGAATTTCCATAATGATTTGCGCAGTGTTGCATAAATCATGCTAATTACCTGCGAGTGCTTGATGACCCAGTGTCTGAGGATGTTCAGCACCCTGACCAGTGCTGCCGAACTGGCAGCTGACGTCCTCTTGGTGCGCCTGCACTCACTGGACTCTGGTGGGAGGAGTCAGCTTACACGTGAGACTATATTTAGCATTAAAACGAAATCAAAACAAGTCGATTCCAGTTTGACAACTTGCGTAATAAAGGTGAACTTCTATTGCGTCAACATTTGATCGACCAATCATCAATTAGCGTGTGGTGAGTGATTAATTAATCGTTTTTAATTAAGCGTTAATCGAAATTACCGCTGCTCGAATGATGCCTTGTAGAACCGGCAGTAGCGGCTGCAAAAGCGGCAGTGGCGGCCATGGAACTCGACCTTGATATTTGGTTCAAGAGTTCAAGTGAGTTCAAATCATCATCATCGTCGTCTCGATGAATATTATTCATAACTATTCAATAGTTAGCCTTTACGTGACTTATTGACATAAACTATGATAATAATTATCAGTATTAATGGCATCACTATCAGGCTCAATAACTACCTTCGTTTGGAAGCCCTCGATGACGTCACAACAGTTCCGGCCTTCGCTTTGGCGATCGTTGACGACGACGACGATGATGGAGGTGGAAAAGTAGGAACAACGGAGGTGGATGAGGATGAAGATGAGTAGGCAGATGATGGAGCTGATGAGGACAACGTTGATGACGATGACATGGAGGTCGTTGTCGGTACGTTTGTCAGATCGACGTCATACGTCACGTGCTTGCCTGTGGCGGGAATACCGCAGCTGTTATTGCTACATCGCCACCACCAACATCACCATTACATCGTCATCGTCATTGTCATCATCATCATCGTCGTCGTCGTCATCATCATCATCATCACCACCATCATTATCATCATCGTCACCACCACCATAATCATCATCATCATCATCACACCAGCAAATTTGAAAGGTCTCTTACCGGAGTGTTGGAGCCTATGTCTTCCACCTACAAAAGCACTTCCACTCCTGGAAGCACCAGCAGCAGCACTGTTGTTGATGATGATGCTCGGTGAAGAGTAGCTGAAGTTGATGGGCGAAGGACTCCTCTTGCGCGACGATCCTCTGGCAGCCAGTGGCGTCATTAGCGACGTGTCGCCGGCGTCTCTAGCGACACCCCCGCAACTGCTGCACAGCGGCGGAGAGATGTAGTCTGACTGCTGCGGCTGGCTCACGGCCAGCTGTCGTTTTAGCGGCTGCGATTGGACGTGAAGTTGATGTCGCTGCTGCAGCTGATAGAGCGCTGGCGGTCGTCGTTGTCGTTGTTGTTGCTGGTTGAACGAATCTTCGGGAAATTGAAACGTGGTCGGTGAAGTCGCCCGACGAAAGTTTTGGAAAAATCCTACGGCAGAAATGGAGCTGGGCGACGGGAGAGACGAACCGCTCTTGTCGCGACCGCTTGAAGTTACGGTACCGGTCGTCAGAAGAGAGTAAGATGCGTTGTGACTCTTAGCGTTCGAGCTCAGCTTGGCTTTGGCGAGCGTGAGGCGCGAGAATTTTGGACTCGTGGCTGGCGACAAAGCCAACGCCTCGATCTGATTTTCGTGGAATACCTGGCGTCTGCTACTGCTATTTCGATCGTCGTCAGACGGAAGATCATCCAGTTGTGAGGTTTCGGTTTCGGTTTGATGCCGGCGATGGTGATGATGGTGGAGATATGATCTTCGCTGGCTGGCTCCGGGCAGAGACGGAGAAATTGGTGGCGACTTAGCAACGGCTACGTGATGAGATGTTGTAGCAGGTGTCGCTGGTGTCGACGAAGCGACCGCAGAGCTGGAAATGTTGGTTGAGCCGCTACTGTTGATTTTACCCTTCAAACCACCGAACAAGGACGAGACGAGTGAACGGCGTTGGCTGCTAACTGGAGAAGACGGTGGAGCGATTTCGGCAGCCGACGTCAGCTGATCCGAGCCGTCGACTGAAGACAGGAGTTGATGGGAACCGGTGAGCGTCTCTGACGATGAGGAGAAGGAGGGCGTGGGAGAAACTGTCAGACAATGGGGAGACACGGGCACTGTCAAACTCGAACGATGTCTCAATCGTGGAGGTTTTAGGGGAGACGAGCTACTCATGGCGTCCTCTGCTTCAGTCGCTATGATCGGCAAGTTAAGAGCGACAATGGAAGTCGAGTCGGTTTGGTCCGATTGGGCATTGAACGTCGATCGATCCTGAGGCTGTCCATGAGGTTTTTGTTGGTGAACCGAGATGGCGACAAGGTGCGACGCCGACGTCTGAAGCTGATGGTCGTCGTCTGCGCTGGCCCTCATCGGCGACGTCTCGGATGAGAAAGCGCTGTCGTCGGTAGATGAGGTCGTCACGGCGACACCGACTACTTGATTCGTTGTCGACGTGAAGTAGTAAACCTCGTCGCCATTCTCATCGTCGTCCCTATCGGCGTCGCCGTCTTGAACGTCGGGCGAAAATTGTGAGTCAAGAGAGACCAGGCTTTCTCGGCTGCTCTTGTGAGATTGTTCACCAGGAGGGAAGCCGAGATCTAGACTTCCTGACAACGTCTCACAGGAAGCGATGGGAGCCAACTTTTTCGGTCGAGGAAGTCCGAGCAAACACGACGACGTTGACGTCGTTGTGGTTGATGAAGCCGATGTGGTAGAGACCTCGGTAGTAGAGGAAGTATTTGCGGTCAGGTCAACTGTAATGATGGTGGTTGTGGTGGTAGAAAAGGGTGGCGATTGATGTCGCTCGACGCTAATGGAGGCGGTGGTGGTGGTGGTGGTGGTAGTAGTAGTTGGTATCTTAGCGGAGGCTGAAATGTGCACGAAAAGTTGAGACCAAAAAGAAATTATTTAATTTCAGAACCATCAAAAAACAGATTTTAATTTCAGAGATTTTAAAATCTAATCTACCAACACGAGATAAAATTACTCAAAAACAACTCACGCTTTCCGCTGGAACTTGGTTTCTTTTCGGCGGCGGATGAGCTGCCACCACTACCACTACCACCGCTACCACCACCACCGCTACCACTACCACCGCTACTACTACTACCGGCAGTACCGCCGACAACCTCTCCACCGCCCTCGCTCAGCCTGCTGGTCAGCGGCGACTTGGACTCGTCAGCCGTCATGCAGCCGGTGCTCACCCGGCGAAACTTTTCGTTGTTGGGTTTCTTCAACAAGTCGCTGGAGTGTTGTTGCTGGTTCTGATCTTGCTGAGCGTATTGTTGAACGCCTTGTTGTTGTTGTTGTTGTTGAACTTGTTGCACCGGATGAGTGACGCTGCGGGACTGCTGATGATGATAATTATGCCTGTTGAGCTTGTCCTCGCAGCACGCCTCTTCTTCGTCGCCAAGGATTGCTTTGTTGCCATGGTGATGGTTGTCAAGGGAATACCTGGAGCGAACGACGGCTTTATATTTCAACTGTACTTAACAGCAGATATCCATGCCGCTATCCATGCATTTAGCGACCTAAATAATCTGACCAACGACGTGCATGACCTAGATTAATCCGACCAATCACGTGCCTGACCTCTGCTTAGCAGGTCGACTGTAGGCGATGGAATGGGCTGTCGAGAGTTCAATGTTACCGTACTCCGGGTTGCGTAGAATCCGACGCAGCGCTTCGACGACGATGGCCGACGTGGTGAAGACACGGTAAGTGGTTAGGAAGGTGTTCAAGAAGTCGACACTCATGAAACGCAGATCCGTGAGGCGATCCAAAAGTCGATTGACCGTGGCGTGGCGGATCTGGGGTTGAGGTTATGGTTGATTGGCTGATTGGTTGATTGGTTGATTGGCTGATTGCACTTATTAATAATAGTTGTACACGGTGATTGTTTCATCCTAATGGTATCGATCGTAGAGGGCTACCTCCTATGCTAGGCTATGCCTATGCTACCTCCGGTCAGACAAAAACGGCACGGATGGATTGATTGAATGAGGGATGGATGGATTGAAAAATAGATGGATGAATGGATGGGTGGATGGAAAATTACCATACCTGAGGTACTTTGCAAGAATTGAGCGATCGACTGAACTTGATGTCGACGTCGTCTCTGTATAACCTTGGATCCGATCTGGAATGATGGATGGATTAGTGGATGATTTCTAGAATCGATATATGGCCGATGGATAATTATGAATGACAGATAGATGGATCGTTCGATGAATGAATAAACAGGTGAACAGGCCTGCAAAAACCCGAACGCTAAAACCAAAGGTAAACATTGTTTGATAACGAATTATAATAAGCGTCATCCCTTCTTCATCATCATCGCCATCGTCATCGTCATCATCATCCCTGCCATCATCCTCGTCATAGTCATCATCCTCGCCATTGCCATCGATGGATAATCGATGCGGACACCTGTACGAGGCACCAATCAATGCAGCTCACTCACCTAACAGACTGTGACAAGACCACGGACGATGATTCGTTGATACTGTTCATCATCTCACCGTAGTGCAGGTTCTCAATGCACTGGAATCATAAATAGCTATTATATTGATGGATGGATGGACGGACGGACGGATGGATGGACGGATGGATGGATGGATGCTTTGGGGTTTAAACTGCTGGATAAGGTGTGTGGGAAGATGTTTGGATTGATTGATGGCTTAATGGAAGTGTGGATGGATGCATGCATTGATAAATAGTTCGATAGATGCATGGATATGTGCATGGATTTACGGGTGTGCAAATAGTTGCGTGGATAAATAAAAAGATTGATGGATGTATTAATGCACTTGTTG
>MPNW01000402.1:0-30481 GCA_011800805.1 Hirudo medicinalis
TGAGTGATGATGATGATGACGAGACGATGAGATGATGGATGATGGATGATGATGATGGTGATGATGATGGTGATGATGATGATGATGATGATGATGATGATGATGATGATGATGATGATGATGACGGTGACGGTGACGGTGACGGTGACGACGGTGATGACGGTGATGACGGTGATGACGGTGATGACGGTGATGACGATGATGACGATGATGACGATGATGACGATGATGATGATGATGATGATGATGACGGTGACGATGATGATGTTGATGCCATGTGGAAATCTAATTAGGTCCGCCATGTTCAGTTGTCTTTTCCATCACTCCATCTCTCATTCGGTTGTTGTTGTTTTCCAAAGAAAAATCTTTTCCATGTAACAAGGAAAAGAAGCCGTGATCATTATATTAATCACAATCACGGGTGGGAATTGAAAGATGGAGATTCAACTTAAGATGATTAAAAGTCAAGAGTTTAGAACTGATAATTATCATAATAAATGCAACAATTCTGAGGTTGTTGCCTGCATACTTAAAGGACGAAGTTGAGGCCAACTTCAACAGAAATGTTCAGCAAGGAATGGGTGTCCGATACCTCCGGTGTTTTCTCGGAATAAATAAAATTTTTAAATAAATAAAAAAACGAGAAAATAATGTATCATCAGTTGCAGGGTCTTTGGACAGAACGGGAGAAGCACTTCAGTTTTAACAATTTTTACTGAACCCCGAAAAGACTTCGCGACGCCATTACAGAAACTCTCTTGAAAATGGAGGCTTTTTGAGTGAAACTAAAATATTTTAACAACTCCGTCACTCCAAAGAAATTGAAACAAAGAAATTTGAACGCAGATTTAAAAGTCTCACACTTTACAAAAAGAGAGAAGAGTAATCAGGGATTTTCCATCACAAGGAAGGCAAAAATTGTGAAACGAAAAATCATTTTCAAAAGCTCAACGCAGCAATCTGCCAGGGATGCATGCAATTAATTCAATTCAAATTCATCGCATTTTGGGCAATTTGTTATTTAATTATTCAAATCAACAATTAAGATTCTTAAAATACCATATGATGATAATGATAATAATAATAAATAATATTAATAACAATAACAATAATAATATTAACATTAATTAAGTGTATTTATATAGCGCTACGTACTTAATCGTCAGGGGCGCTTGGACCATTGATGTAGCGCTGACCCTAGGGGCGATTTGAGGGTCCAAGCTGGGTTGCTCAGACGACATGTAACGACTGTTGCTTTTACCCTTGCCTTTAGGCAATCCTCCGACCTGATTTGCACGCCATGACACGACATGATAATTTATCAAACTGAAAACCAAAAACCAATGAAGTCAAGAGATTAATTTGACCAATGTTTAAGAAAGCAGGGTTATAAATCTTAATCGGAACAATATCGCAACAGCCTCACATGCTCTGAATGCGTGAACGACAGAACGAACGAATGGAGGAAGCAATGAAGGAAAAGAAGGGAAAAGAAGGAAAAATATGGAAACGATGAACAAGATAGGGAATAATAACATGAAAACATGAATGCCTGGGAAATTAAGTATTTCTTTTAGCGATTCACATCTACAAATAATATTTGGTGATGATGATGATGATGATGATGATGATGATGATGATTATAATAATAATAATAATAATAATAATAATAATAATAATGGTAATAATAATAATAATAATAATAATGATAATAATAATAATAATAATAATAATGGTCAATGTTGCTTCGTGAATAATATTATTTGGCGATATTGAACAAAAATTTGAATATTGTTGAGCAATAATAGGTCATAATAATTTTTGAGTGATATTGAATGCAATCAGTTAACATCTCATAATAAGTTAGTGATCCATCAGAACAATTTTTAATAACAAATTGTAACACATTCTCCGCCATAAATTAGAGTAATGGACAAATTAGTAACGAAAGCTCTGGTAAAAGCTTCTGTCGAATATGACGTACTGCTGTTAATCAAGCCACGACAACGACAACAACAAAATAACAGGAATCATATCAGCAGTAACAACTGTATCAGCAGCAACAACAACATCATCATCAACAACATCAACATCATCATCATCATCATCANCTGCTGTTAATCAAGCCACGACAACGACAACAACAAAATAACAGGAATCATATCAGCAGTAACAACTGTATCAGCAGCAACAACAACATCATCATCAACAACATCAACATCATCATCATCATCATCAACAACAACATCAACAGCAACAACATCATCAACAACAGCATCAACAACAACATCATCATCAACAACAGCATCAACAACAACATCATCATCAACAACATTTTCTAAATCTCAAATCCATATCGACAGGCGATCAACGCACGGTCTTCAATCACCAATCAGTCATCCGTGTCGGAGGCAGAAGAACAACCAGTGCTGGAAAAGTCAGGAAAAGCTTCAAGGGAATTCTCAGAGGTTTCTTTGGCGAAATAAATATTCTTATTTCGAATGGTTGGCGAGTTTTAAAAAAACACAATTACAATAATTGTGCTTATAAATTAATTATGCCGATTAAGTGTTATTAAAATATATAATTGTTGAGAAATGTATTGATTGATTGTTGAGTTCCAGTTTTGAGTTACTGGTGTGGACTAGTGAATATTAGTGATAGTTGTGGCTTTATAAAAAACTTAATTTCTGTGATTAGTCATGTGGTAGTCATAATAGTAATCTCTGACTTATGTTTAAAATATTAATAACAATTTTTTATTTTTTTAAATACTATTATTGTTGTCGTTATTTTATATGTCGTAATCCTGACAGGACTGGTCATCAACGGGATGAACATTTTCGAAATGGCTTCTGCCAATCTGTCCTCCATCTCCATTGAAGGATCAGGGATCAGACCCGTGAGGAAGAACGCTCCCAAGGGAGGGTTTCATCTCAGATGTAATTTAATCATTCACCAGTTTTATTCATTCGATTTTTTTTCTATTATTATTTTTTCTTTAATTTCAATATTCAAACCATTTTAAACTCGACTTCAACTCAATTTAAACTCGTAAAGTACGTAAAGATTTAATTATTTTTCGCTGAAATTCCATCTTCACCGTCCATGTAATCAGGTTATCATTTCAGGATCGGCAACGCCTCCGTGAAAGAGGCTTCGTCCTCGTCCGCTTCATCCGTCGAAGGCGACAGTTCAGATAGTTCAGGCATGACTGATCTCATCGCCGACGACGAAGACTACAGCAAGATCATCACAACCAGATATAGCCCGCCTGGCCTTGAAAATCTCCTCACCATGCCCTCCGCCACCACCACAAAAGTCGTTGTCTCTACGCTTACCGATGCAAACATTATAAACAGAAACCCGATCGTGTTGACACTTTCCAATGAAAGCGAGTCTCGACCGGAAAACAATTCAAAGGATGCTCGTCAAGTCACAACATCGCCGAATCCAAGCCATGCCGAAAGCGATCGACAGATTCCGAGCGGCAAGAATGGAGCCAATCTGATCATATCGCCAAATCCAACTGCTGGTCTGCCAGCTTCACTGGGAAGTCCCCCTTTCACGAGTCCCTTGACAACATCTTCGACTTCATCCACCCCGACCAACTCAGATCCGAAGGTCTTTCGTTTGACGCTGACTAGACTAGCCAACATTCTGCCAGGTTGGACCTTGATCCTTGCAATATGTCTGGGATCAGCGGTGGTGATATTACTATTGGCCTTGGCCACTGTGGCCATCAAGCGATACGCAAGTGGTCGCAACAGGGGAAGCTACACGGTCGACAGCAGTGGTCCGGTACCGTCGAGTTTCTGCTACAGACACAAGAGGTGCGGAAAAGGCGCCTGCTCAGTGGACAGGAACGATTGCAATAGTCGCAGATGTGAGAAAATCCACGAGGCCACGAACAATGGTTTATTGGCGAGCGGAACACTCACGAGTTTCCAACTGAAGCAGCAGACGTGTTGCGAATTCGACTCGGTCGTCGATAGAAAATTAGACGCCATGACGGCCGCAGATTCTTTCCAGTGGAAAAGCAGACGTCGACGTATGATGCTACGAGCCTGGCTGTGGTGCAGCGACAGAGATACCGGCTCAGCAGATGTCAACAACGAAAGGAGTCTGCTATTCAATTACAAGTGTTGCAGTACTAACAATTACAACGAGAGTCTGGATAATGTGTGTTCGTATTGCGGCCACAGAAGGCGTTCCAGCGGACCGACATCCGACGTAGGTTCGGAACGTTGCAGCTGCAACATGGAGCTGGCAGAAGACGAGAAAAGCAGCGTCAGAACAACGAATCTCTGGCAAGAAACGGAGAGACATCACGCTGGGACTTGTTACTCCACCCCACGCGTACCTCCTCCGCCTCCGCCATTAGCCGTCCCGCCAAACGAAATGACCAACTACATCTTCTGCAATAGCTCGAGTCCGTCCAGAAAGAACAACCACGACTCTCCAGCCTCGTCGAAGGGTTGCAGGTCGTCATCGCTGACCTCCAGTTGGCTGGGACCAAGGTTCGAACCAGCCCCCACGAAAAGTGAAACTGCCCGAGCCTCGCTACCCAGAGACTCTGCCACGAAGCCAGGATCAAAAAATCGGAGAGGCCTCCTCAAGAAGGGCAGTGCCAAGACAAAATCTAAGCTGAACTCAAGTGCCACAACCAACAAGGAATGGTACGTCTGAACTAAACCAAAGGACCCCTGTCTTATTTTGTCGGTTTAAATATGCTAGGTTTATTTTACTGGGTCGTCTTTGTTTAGACAACTGGCACTTTAATAAAATCTTTCCACTATGTTCCACGAGAGTTGTGACGACTGGGTTTAAAATTCAGAACACTTCCTTTATTAAGAATTTCGACCGTTAGACCAATTTTAATGCCGTCTTGGAATGGGTACCGCTTATGACAGGTAGGTGTAAGAGGGCATGCTCATTGTCCGGGGATTAGGGAGCGGCCTCCTTTTGATATTGCTCTTTCTCAGATTCTTCCACCTAATCAACAGCGACTTCTTTCCAATGGTCCAGACTTTGGTCTGTCTGGTGAACAACTCTTCGAGCTTCTCTTCGTTGTCGTAATCAATACCGGGCATGTAAGGGGCGACGACTTCTTCAGGCTCGGTCAGTTCGACTCCTCCCTCTGTCATGGCCTGCTTGAATGCCTGGAACTAAAGTAGAGGGAAAGCTCAGCAGTTAGAAAATGGACTTGATCAAAACGTTCATTCCAATAAACCAGCTAAGTCACGCGCCTTCTCCGATTGTTCGGCATTTGGCCATTCCAGGATGGAAACATTTTCGAGGCCACTCTCGATGCATCTCTGGGCCATGATTTTGCCGATGTTCGAAAATGCCATAAGATCTGTATTTCTGCATCGGGGAAAGAAAATGTTGAGAGGAAATAATAAATTAACTGGGGAAAAAATAGCTAAAAAAGGAAGCTCAAATTTGAACCCATACTAAAGAAGCAGATGCTATGTACCTGTACAGGTGCTTCTTAATGGCCAATTCTTTTGTCGAGCAGGTGAGGATTACTTTGCCCGTAAAATGTTCAACGAATGCTTCGGTGTTCCTGTTCGTCGACACCAAAACCACTCTGAAATTATTAAAAAATAATTAACATTGAAGATTGGTTAACATGCAAATTGGTGAGAAATAAGCTTTCAGTGCTTTCACCACTCATTACATCACACGTAAGATCGAAAACTGCGAGGTTGAAAACAGAAACACTTTCTTTTATGGATAAAACCGGAACCATCGTCCATCAGATTATTATTATTAGTCCAGGCCAATCGGTACATTAGCCTTACATTCAAGTTTAACTGTAGTTCTCTGAGTAGGAATTAACCTGCATTCATCAAATGTCCTCTTGAAGGACAAGCACAAGCACTTGAAACTAAAGACTGAAGAAGTAAGTCGATAAATTTAATCTCAACCTGTGGTAGAAATTTTTCTTGGGGAACTGGAAGTTCCACCCTTTCCTTTTCCAGGCCAGTCCTGTCAGCTCCATGCTCCTGAAGAATGGAGACATACTTTTTAATAAATCGTCAATGATCAAATTAAATTGTTTGCGATTAATTAAGCTTTTCGTTCTTGGCTTGCACGAAGATCGACGTTCGAAATAAGTGCTCGGCTGCCGGGATGCCATCCGCCAGACATTGAATATTAATTATGATAACAATGTCCTGCAAACTCTGAAACACCTATTCGCTTTCTTAATGCTGTTGGTGACAGATGGGACATTCCAAGAAACAATGCAGTGAAAAGCAACATTTCATACATTCAACATGTTGAATTGTATGCAATTTTAACTTGCAAAAAATAAAACAAAAAGCAACCATAAGCAGACACAAACATTGTTTTGATCAATCATTCGCCAAGCACCAATGATTGATTTGATTAAGTTAACCATTTACTTAAAAATAAAGTAATGTCACTTTAAGCAGACTGCATGTTACCGTGGATTCCTGTTAACAAAATTTGTGGACACAGTGGTTGATCCAGAATGTGTTTGGTCCTCAGATTGAACCGAGGAATTCCATCTCCTAGCTAAGTGAAAAACATTACAAACTTAAACATTCCTTAATTATAGTTTCTAACTTTAATAGTTAGAATATTTGAGCAGCATTCTAAAACCGTCAATACTGTTCCTAAGTTAAGCCTTATTAATGGTTAGAAAAATCATCAAAACGTGCAGCGAACAAACCATACCAACTAGCGAAGCTGCTCCAAATTTATCTAAATTAAATTTTGTGCCATTCCAGGCATTACTTAAACAATTTCTAAGGACTGAGGACAACGCCATTTCTCAAGATCGAATGAAAGGCGATATTATAGGACACTAAAGTTTACATAAACATTGAATGAACCTTTTATATTCTGTTATTTTGATAAATTTCAATACATCACATTTCCATTCTTTATTAGTACCTTCAGGTTGAATAATTTAAAATAATAATGCTCACTAACAATTGCTTTAAAAAATAAACATTTTGAAATTTGTTATGCAATTATATTAGTTACAATTATTACACATCAAATGTAACGGAATCATTTTCAGATTGTAAGTAAAAAATTAAAACATAATTTAAAATGTAATTTAAGTTTAACGAATTAGCAACAACATTGTTGTGAATCATTTGACTAATTTATTGTTTACGTCAAGCTTCGGTTCTGTGCCCTCATTCTCTGTCGAAGTTCGACGCTATTGCACTTTTTGCATTTTTCTGTCCGTCTTGAAACTTTAAATTCGTCGAAAACTTATTTTAATGGTTGATTGAATTGGTTCACATTAGTTTAATTTGGGACAAATCTCAACCAACCCTAAAGTCAGAAAATTATATCTGATAATGACCAAGGATCGCCTAGCAGAATTAAAAGCCGTAAGTACCATAGTTACGTTTTTATTGTGTTTATTATTTTCAAGTAATATTTATTTATTGTGTAACATAAGCAATAAAGTGCTTACTACAATGTTGCTGTAATTACCTAATTAGAACCAATGAGATATTTTTTTTATTGTACTTTGGTTAATGTTACTTAGACCATTTTTGGTTGTCTGCATTGAAACGTTTCCATTATTTAAATAAATTGAATTCATCTGAAAGTGACACTCCTATTTAGCGAAACATTTAAGCAAAATTTAGTTAATGTAATGTTTCATAATTTTTCTTTTTATTTCCTGTGAATTATATTGGAATCAGTTATTCAATACTATATATTCCTCAAAACATGTTTTTTACATTAGCATTAACGAAGGCTTTTCTGTAATTCTAAACTTTTTGCTTGAGTGTCCTGTCTGTTATGGTTGAATGTTAATTACTGACTTACAAAACTACAACACTATTTTAATTAATAACTCAGATAATTATTTACTAGTTACCTATTAATTATAAAATTGTTGAAATGTGGATTATTGGGGCATTGTGGCAATAGCTGGTTGCAATTCATTGTTCAAGCTGAAAGAAAATGTCAACAACAACATCAACTATTGCTGTATATGTATGTATGAATACATACATAACAATGCAATGTGTTCAATGACTCAGCTTGAAGGCCTGTTCTTAACTAGCTGGTTGGATGTTCCAATGTCAAATTGAATACTTCATTCTATTTTCAGAATTGGTTCTTTTGATTAATTCGATAAAGGCTTTTTTTTTCAAACTTTCTTTGCCTTTTCTAATTTTTATGATAATTTTTTGAATGTTAGCAGCTAGAAATTATATCTTCATCGTAGTTGAATGGGGAATTTTTTTGGAAATGTCGTTCCTAATGCCATGCGTCAAACTGATCGTGTTTTTTAGCGATGTAGGGATGTAACCCATGGTGAATAAATTGCTCGTGAGTCAGCTCTCGAAAGCAATGTACTTAATCGTCGGTGGAGCTGTTATCTTGGTGTGGTCTTGCTTATCTGTTAAGAGAGCCACTTTCTGTCTGCCCCAAACTTAATGGGGTAATTAACAACATTTGAATGCTGTTACTTGGATCTTTTTACTTTATTTTCATCAGAGATTGGAGCTACTATTTTGTTTTTGTTTTTGTTTTTTTACTCAGAAACTTTAAATTTAAAGTTTGAAATTAATTTGTGAAACGAGTCGTCGTGATGTTAATCGAGGACATTTTGTGTTGCAGAGGCAAGGAGACCAGGAGGACAACGATGAAGGTTACTCGGCCATCAACATCGCTTGCAGTGATGGATTCATGGAAGGATTCTTCGAGAGGGTCCTGCCGGTTTTGATTTCATCCCGAAAGGGATTTCGACTTTCCCGATTGCACGGTTCGACTCTCGCTTTTACTGTTGATTGCAGATCGACGAAATCAACCGGTTGGTCGACAAGATATCCGCAAACGTGGAGGAGGTGAAGAAGAAGCACAGTGCAAATCTGGCATCTCCCCAGACTGACGAGAGTGGGTTCAAAATGCTTGAGAATCTTCTGGTTGCCTATGCATAAGTAATGCTTAAAAATGAGTAGATTAAGTGATTTTAGTCGAATTGGTTAAATGTTAAGTTCAAAATAAAGATATTGGTTAGTTATAAATTGCATATCTACTCAGAGATGAAGGAATCACTGGAAGACTGCATGGCAGACATAAAGGCCATGGCCATCAAAGTCAAAACAAAGCTGAAAGGTTGGTTGTTGTTGTTGTCGTTAAGCAATTTTTCCTCAATTGCAGAGGAATTGCATGCACTTTTCCATGTCAGTTGAGATAATGGGCCTCCAGTTTGGGTGGATCATTTCTGTGTAACTCATTCCCATCCACATTCCCATCTACCTTGATGCCGTCTTCATCATCGTTTCGGTTTTGTCATCATTTGCCGTCTGAAATGCAGCGTGTAGTTTTTGTCGTTGTCAATCATGTCGGCATACCGATGGCATTGAGTTAGAATCGTTCGAATACCTTTTCATAGTTTTCATAATTTTGAAATTTATTTTGATTGTCGACGTAAATTGTATTTATTTTTTGGATAATGATTTCTAAACTTCCTGCTGTGACGAGCGTAAAGGTCTCTCTTCGCGACTGGCTGCGATTGTTCTGAAGTTAATTATCTCGTTTTTGATTTTTTTTTTTTACCTCAGAACTCGAACTAGAAATCGCTCAGGAGGAGAACATGAGGAAGAATTTGGCTGACCACAGAATCAAGCAAAACCAGGTGATTCGAATTAAACTTTCTCCTTCGTGTCTTCGTCGTCTCGGCCATGAACAACTTCAGACTCGTCGTCCGAACGACCATCACGCCTTCTTCGACTTTGTCACTTAAAGTGACGAGTTATCGAAGAATCGAGATTCTAATTTTTTCTTTAATTTCCGATTTATTTTTTTATGCTTTTTTGAATTCCTGTGGTTTCTGTCGGTCGGGTGATAAATTCGTTCTTAAATCTTTAATTTAAGACTTTTGTCGTACTGTTCGACAGCATTCGACTCTTTCGAGGAGGTTCGTGGAGGTCATGAGCGACTACAACGCCTGCCAGGTTGATTACCGAGAAAAGTGCAAGGGAAGGATCAAGAGGCAGCTCGAAATAAGTCAGTATGCAAACAGCTTCTGCACTCGCTCTTATCGTGTGCAGCATCAATCACCTAATCGCGTTTGACTCGATTCACTCGATCAACATGGTTTTATCATCCTAGAGGTAAAAGTAATAATGTCGGTAATGGCTCATTCCGTTCGAATATAACGTTGCTTTGGCAATATTTACTCACTTTGAAAAGTAACCTTAAAGTTCACCATTAATTGTTTTAAATATAATTTAATTTTCAATTACAACTTAATTCCACTCATTCCGAGTTCGTTTGCAGCCGGGCGAGAAACGAGCGACGAAGACCTGGAAAACATGCTCGAGTCGGGGAATCCTGCGATATTTACTCAGGGGGTGTGTTTTGAGTGCCAATTGGAACCACAGCTTTTTTTTATTTCATGACTTTGAGCAGGATGTAGTGTAAGACTAGAGATTGCATAATTAGAAATATAATTGGAATGCATAATTATTGCATTTTTGAGGAATCCCTTCTCATTATTGATCTTTTGGCCTCAGATAATGATCGAGACACAGCAGGCCAGGCAGTCCTTGAAGGACATTGAGGCACGTCACAATGACATCATGAGACTGGAGACCAGCATCAGGGAGCTCAAGGACATGTTCCTCGACATGGCCATGCTTGTGGAGAGTCAGGTTGATGACGAAGATGTTCTAGGTTTTAAATCTCTGGTTGATCCGAGTGTAAAAGTATCTCTTGTGAGGATGCACACAGCAAGGATGCTGATGTAAAATGTGCGTAATTTGTAATAAGATTTGTAACAAGAGCGCTTTTATTTGGGGAGCAAGTCGGCACAGATGGCCGTATTCCTTTGAGCGACAGTAAAAGCATTGATCGTTGTTGCTCCTGTTTGCAACCCAACTTGCACCACCACAAAGCATCTCTGGGAGATGGCGCTGTGTAAATGGTCTATGCCCCTGATACTTATGGTTATGGTGCTACATAAATTCAATCATTATTATAGTTACTGTTATTATTATTATTATTATTGTTATTATTATTTGTTTCAATGACGCTTGAAAACATCACATCAAATTGAAATGCATAACCTATTGTCATCCCGCTCATTCCCTCAGGGTGAGATGGTAGACCGCATCGAGTACAACGTGGAGAAGTCGGTCGACTTTGTGGCTTCGGCAGTCGTGGAGACCAAGAAAGCCGTCAAGTACCAGAGCAAGGCCAGAAGAGTGAGTTTGTCGCTGACTGTTTGAGTTGTTTTGACCGTTTCAGTCGTTTTGGATTTTGCTAAACGTTGTTGCTTTATAAATCAAACTCATTTATATGTAAACTGGTCATATTTTTGTATGTATATTTCTATTTCTGGTGCTATTTTTTTGTTTAAATCTCAAGATAATGTTGATATTTGTGCAGAAAAAGTTCATCATCATCGCAATCGTGCTGATTGTCATCGTGGTACTCCTCATCGTCATCATCGTCCCGAGCGTCGTCAGCAAGAGGTGATTTAGGATTTTAGGCCCTCGAAGAACGACTTAAGCAACCGAGAAGGTCTTCAATCATCATCGTCATCATCATCATCGTCATCGACGTCATCATCGTCGTTGTCGTCGTTCCTTTCATCACAAGTGCTACCTGATGAGAGTGTTTTGTCGGTAAAGGCAGATTTTATTCTAGTTTTTCTACTTTTTTGAATGATTAACGGTAATTGAAAATGAATAATGATTAGTCAGTCTCAATAGCCATGTTAATAATAATAATAACAATAATATTGTTGTTGTTATTATTGTTATTGTTATAACATTAATATTAGGATCACAATGCTGTTTCCAATGTTACTTTCAAGTTTCCGTTTCTTTGACGCAAACTTAACTTTAGCAGTCATCAGTTATTAGTCGATAACAATAATACACAATTTTGCTGAATATCCACGTTATTTATTCTTCTCAAATGCTTCGGTAACGGTCATTAACTCGTTTCGTGGGAAGTGTTTTGTCGGGAATTAACTCTGCATCAAAGAATCCACAATTTTGTTCAATTATCCTAAATTCAGCAAATGCTGCCCCCATTAATAATAATAACAATAACAATAATAATAAATATTATAATATAATAATAACAATAGTTATAAAAATAAAGATAATAGACTTTCCATTGCCTGCTAATTATAATATTAATATTTATTAACATGCAATAGTTAAAATATTCTTAAGCCAGTGTCGTTTGTCTTTATTTGCAGATTTCCCGTTGAATATTCCGAACTTTCTTTTTGTGTCGTCTGCAGAACTGGTACCTCGCTTAGCTGGAGAGAATGATCCTTCTCATGTTTAACAACTTGCAACCACTTGATGATGATGATGATGTGTGGTGGAATTTAATGTTGAATTGAGGGAATTTGAAAATTACGCAGAATATTGTTGCCATTCCTTCATGATTGACGTCCCCGAACGATGCTTGGTTGATTATTTGTGCGAGCGATTTGTGCGTGGCAGACGATTTCACTTGCTGCTGTCGATCGTGTTCCGTTATATATTGTTTTCATCATTATCACACCTTAAAAAGATTTCGAGATCGACTTGCAGACGCCGAATTCTGCTTGTGTATTTTCGCGTATATTTTCGATTAAACGTTCCGTCTGCTCGTTCGAGCCTCGACCTCATGAACTTGCGGCCGTTCGAGGCTCTTCCGGCCTTGAACTCGGCAGTGCCTTCGACAAGGTTCCTTACATATCCACCGCTCTGAGTGATTCTTTTATTCTCCTTTCCTTCCGTCGGTTGCGTTCTCGACGATGTCGGCCTTTTCTGTCGAATTTCGAGGGGCACGTCGTTTCGCAGGCAGTCGCCGACAAGTTCATTTCTCGATCGAAGTGCTGTGCCTCTCGTTGTTACTGTTGTAATTACGACGATTGCGTAATTAACTCTACTTGCGATTTTATTCATTCCTCCGTCCATTCATTCTCTCCATCCGTTCATTCCTCCATCTATTCATTCTCTCCATCCATTCCAAGGTCCTCGTCGGAGCTGCTCATCGCCATGACGACGAAGGCTGCTGATCGATCGATCGATTGATTGATTCCCGTTCGTTTGTTTATTCGTGCTGCTTGTTATTATTCCGTTTTAAGCCACCACAAAATGTCAACAGTCAGAAGGCAGGCCTCGGCAGGGTCGAACGATGCAAATGAAAATTCTCAGGTGCCTGCGACAGTGGTCGTTGTTGCCAAAAGCCGTTAATTAAAGGATTGCAGTGTTAAACTGCTGTGATTAGGGTCGTTTCGACTGCTTTTCTGGGTGCATCTAGGTTAAGATGACGTTTGGCAATATTCAATATTTTACTATTAAACTGCGAGTCTTTTGTCTTTAACGCTTGGATTTTGGTGAATTTGACCGTCAAGGTTTTCGGTCGATGAGGTTGAGAGACTGCAGAATCAAAACTGAGGAGAAAGTCGTGGAGCCCGTAACTAACAACGAATCTTAACTTAACAGATTATAGCGGTCCTTAAGGATTGTCTCCTGTCTGGAGGAACCACTTCTGATAAACTTCATCTTTAATAGCCTTTGGGCAATTTTAAATTCTTCTACTGTTCTGTCCTCTAATGTTTGTGCCTTAAGTTTGTTTCAGCTGTCAACAGCCCTAATGCTGAGGAATCAACTCACTGCTGATCTCTTAAACAGCTTGTATTGGTGTCCCCTTGTTCTTGCATCTCTAGCTACTTCAAAGAACTTTTCTGGATCCATATCTACTTTGCCTGTGATTATTTTCTAGATTTCAATGAGGGCCCCAAGTGCTCCTCTTTTCTAACGTAGTCATTCTTGTCCTTCTTAATCTCTCCTCACAGCTCAAATCTCTAAATCCTCTTATCATTTTTATATCTTTTTCTGGAGCTTCAATGTCCCTTTTGATATGTGGATTCCATGCGAGTGCACAATATTCCAGATGACCTCTCACTGGTGACTTACATAGTCTCAAGATAACATCCTTTCCTCTACTTATTATGGTTCTCCTGATCAATCCCATACCCTATTGGCCTTTTTGTTGCTTAAGTGCATTGTCTGGATGGTTTTGTGGACTATTATCCCTAGATATTCCTCTCCTCTTCAGTAGACCTTAGGTTTTCTATTCTATATTTACAAGGCTTCTTGTGTTGACATAAGATGCCTTTAGCAAACCACATCTATCCCTTCGTGTTTTTGTACTTGCTTATTTATCATTGGTTGATATTTATTTATCATTTATTATTGGTTGAGCTTAATTTCGCAATTTTAATTATATCACACGTTTGGATATCTTAAATTGCTCTTTCAATTTTCCTGGAATTCACCTCCGAGCAAATAGTAAGTTTTTTTTTCGCCTCGCGGGTTAGCGAGGTTAGTTAATTAATTTATAACGTTATTCAGCAATTACATAGTTTCGTTGGTGTAATGGTAACTTAGAAGGAAATCAGGCCTGAATGTTTTTACCGTTAACTTGCCGGCCTAATCCCAATGGTGGTAAATGTGGGGAATGACATTATTTCCAAGGAAATCGGGTGATACTTCAAAGCAATTAAAATAAATCAATAGTTTTTGGTAAAATTTCAAGCTTAGCAGGATGATGGTAGGCAATGGAATAAGATCAAGAGCCATTGTGTTGCGGGAGTGGACATTAACAATAATAATAATAATAATATCAAATATTTTAAATGCAATTTTATTGCTGGCATTTAGCAATTTAATAAATTACATTACCTAATGTTTGGTGGATGTGCTTGTAATAATATCACTGAGAAAATGTTCTGCATATTAACGGCTGCAGCTGCAATTGTCGTCCATGAAGGATAATTACATTTGTCTACGACCGTGTAAATTAGCAAAGTACTGGCATCAGTCTCTGGAGCGCATGGAACGCTATAATAAGTAAGGTCCTAGGTCGAATTGGGACACGTGACTTGATGGCTAAAAATGGCTCCTTTCTAAAAAAAAAAAAAAAAAATTCGTATTTCACCGATTGCATAGAAGAATGATTGATAATAAATACTTAAAATGTTTGATATCCATGAAAATATTCGGACTGAATTGTATGCAATTTGAACGAGGTTTTTTGAACAAGTAAATGTTTGTAATTTGAAACTGTCTGTGAAATATTGCAGCTTTAATTCGTAAATTAATTAGATGGCTGACTTGAAAATCGACCAAAAAATCGACGCGATCCCTACCCGCGCACCCAACCCCCTTAAAATGGATCCCAACTCTCCAATCTCCTCTCTTGGCTTGCCTGTGATTTCCCCTTGAATTCCTGCTTTTTACATTTTTTCTTGGACTTTTTTTTTTAGCCATTAAAAGATTCGTTTTTCTCGGCGGGTGAGTTCAGAATTGTTCCGTTGATTGGCTTCAAACGCGATTGTTGGAAATACACTTGTTTTATTAGAAGTCGGAAAGATTTAATGAGAGAGATGAACTTGACTCAAACAAGCGCAGGGTTTGAATTTTAAGTTTCAATTTTTTTTCTAACGGAGTTTTACTTTTGCATTCGTCGAGTGAGGAGGGAACAATTCACTTAAAACTTCATCCGACTGCTCCTCTTCCGCCGTTTGCGGATGTTTGTTGGGCTTGTAGCTGGAGTGTTGTGTTTGAAACAAATGTGTTTGAAAAATGTTGCGATATTGAAATAACTTGTTTAATTTTGAACGTGCACTCAGCGTTAAAACTAAATGTTTAAGTTGATACTTACTTCGACATTTTCAATTTACTTGCTTTCGACGCACGTGATGAGGTTGGTTAAACTAATCATGTGATAATGTTGTTTGAAGGATGTCAGTTAGAATATTAACGCTATTAGAAGTTTATTATTATTGATTGATTGATGTCATTAAAAATATATTTTAATAATAACATAATTTAATCACGGCAAAGTAATAAGTGCGCACAGTAAGATTGACTGCACACGTTGAAAGATTTTCATTGCCTCGGGAATAATTAATCTCTTAAATTCGTGTTAAAACTCTGAGCTTCACCAAAAATAAGCCATTTACGAAGACATATGCTGATGAGAATTGTTCGCAGACTCTAGTTACGGACAAATTTTATATTTCATAGTGAAATCCTCTTTAATCCTTTTTCCATTTTAATTCAAAAAATAAAAATAAATAAGAAATTATTAAATTAATTGAAATAAGCGCAGGGAAAAGTTTACTTAAAGCAAAGGGGGGGTGCACTCTGAAACTCAACAGGTACAATTGGAAAGAAGATTTCAACAAACCGAGTTTTTTCTGTTTTGTTTCGATAATTAGACTTCTTTTTGTTATTTTTTTTTGTCGTTAATAAATTAAAGTTTCGCTTCAATCGCTTTGATTCAATCTTAAATTAAGTTTAAGAAAAAATGTGACAATATATAATAATTAAAAATAATTTGTATTTGTCGAATCAAACCTTGCATTTAGCGACTGAAATGTGGATCAGTTTTTTTTTGTGCTAAAAAGTAAGAATTTACTAATTAAATGCACAAATCTATAACCAAATCGTTATTAATAAACCGATTAATGAAAATAATAAGAGAAATGAAATTAATACTTATAATTCATCGGAAGGAAGACATACTTAGACACGTGACACTTTTGATGATGCCGAGAATAATGTCCTAATGCAATTAATTATGAATTATTAATTCAATTATTAATACTTATTATTTGTTTATTCATTTATGCATTTAATTATGCATTTATTTGCGATCCATCCATGAAACCCCATGTCAATGACGTCTCCAGTGACCTGTGAATGAATGCCATCTTTCCATTCATCTTCACGATGCATTCCATTAACAGCTCGTCACCAAGCATTTTCAGGACAAAGTAGATTCAAAGTCAATGTGCAAATGGAAATCTTTTTTGAATTCGTTTTGGTCTTAGTTCGATTGAAAATTATTTGTATTATTAGAAAGGAGGAAAAAGTTGGAAAAAAAAAGAAAGTTGTGAAATAAAATAGAATTTGTGGAAAATTAAGTTGAATACTAATTTGTAATGTTTAATTTCACACACTTTGTGGTCAGCAAAATAATGAGGTGGTATTTTTGTTGCCAAGGGATCCATACGGCTTCCTTTTAGGAGCAGCTTCTATACACAGGGGGAAAACGGATTGATTGAACTAATTGAGGGAGATTCTTTACTACACTCACAATTTCATTCACAATTATTTCAAATTTGAATGGAAACAACACTTTGTATGTTAAGAACAAAATGAGAGCGACAAAAGTTCGACAAATTATATTTAATTAACTTTAATTATTTAATTAAGGTTTAAAACACGTCTTAAAGTTTTTAAACATTACAAAATATTGATCCAAAATTAAATGGAAAAATTAAATTAACAAATTAAAAACAAATAAATAAATGTCTCAGTTTATACAAATTAAAAAACTGAGGTGGGCTGCTTATCTGCTTCCATCCAGTCCTGCGCATGAGTGATATTGAATGTTAATTCAAAAGTAATACCTATAAAAACCTATTACACTATTAATAGATACTTTGCCAACAGGTATTTTTTGAGTTTATAATACTTACTGACTAATATTGATTAATACACTGACCTAAATATCTTACAATCAAAAATAAGATGAACGTCGATCCCAAAATATATTTACTCCCTACAAACTCACCGCTGCAGATGAAAACAATTTTGAATGATGAGGTCGACTTTTCACATGATATAACAAAGCCAATCACTGCTGGGATGATTTGATGCTCTGAATGGTTTTTTTTTAGCGATTTCCCATTTTGCCCCGGTATTCCGTTTTACCCCAACTTCTCCTACTATTGCACGCCATTCAACTCGTACACTATTCGTGCGATGCTTTCAAGTTTATGCTACTTTTATTTTCTGAATGCTCCTTTTTATTGATTTTTTTCAAAATGAAATTCTTCAAAAATGTTGCAGTACTTTCCTCTGCTCGTCAGAGGTAAATCCTCAGAAGTGGACGGTGGAGCAGATGGAATTTAAATGCAATGCGTGGTTTGTTTCATCGCAATAAGCAACATTTACTTTAAAGTTTTGAGGCACAAAATGACAAAATGCTTAAAAAACATTAACAAAAAACTTTAAACAGGTATTTGAAAAAACGACGAACAAACTTCAACAATGTATGCTCACTCAATTCGATTTTATTTATTTATGAACTTGTTATTCCTTTAATCAGCATTAAACAAGCCGAGCGCTAATTCAAGACTTTTCCAAAGACTTTTCAACCCAAACTCGGAAAATTTGGAAAGCAAACCTTCCATGTGAAGGTTCCCATTATTGTTAATCTTTCGTCTGTCAGAGTTGATCGAGAAAAAGAAATGGCTAAGGTTTTGTGGCCTGATAAGCTTTCAGAAGCAATCTCTTCCCAGCATTTATCCCCGACATCGGAGACAACCACTTGGAATTCACCAGAAGTCACATCCCAAGGTCGGGCTTCCGAGGCCAATACCCCGTCTGATGTTGCCATTGGATTCATGAGCGTCTATGATTCCTTGCTGAGGTTTTCTCTGGAAAGCATCCTGGCTGCTTTGTCTATGGTGTTGAACGGTAACATCCTCGTTTCCACCTGCAATTATTCCAGGAACAGAAGACTGCTCCATGTCAGACGACCCTCACTCTACACTCTGCTCTTTATTCATCTGACTTTGGTCAACTTCCTTTCAGCCCCAATCACTTGGGCGTCAAACAACCTCCTGTTTGCCGGTCGCAGATGGTCCTGGTTTCCAGCCTTCCTCGTCCAGATGAACTTCTGCCAGTTCACAGGAACGATCATGGCTCTCTCCATCGTCTCCATGGTGATAAACCTGGCAGCAACCTTCATTATTCTCGGCTTCTCTCTCGTCCAGTACGTCGCCATAAGATTCCCGTTGAAACAGCTGACTCTGCTCAGAAGGAGAAACGTTCGCTCATACCTGATCGTTTGTTGGTTGGGAGTTGCTCTTGGGTGGACCGTGCCAATCGCATTAATCATCAACATCCTGTCGTCCGATCCGAAGGTACAAACAGCTGTCGGCATCCTTGATTCCAATTCCACAACTTCGACGATTCCGAGGATTTCTCCAACTCTTTGCTACAGGATTCAGTTTCTGAAGATCGTTCAGTTAATGAACCACTTTTCCTACTTGTCCACGTGTCTCATCACAATTGCTTACGTGTCGGCGTTCAGTCTCTGCATTGCCACATTCATAAAGATCAGAGCCGTCAGCAAACAAATGGCCCACTGCAAGACGAAACCTCGAAACCCAGGTCACCATGCTAAGATCAAAATTCAAACCAACTTTGGCACGACCACCGGTGTATCGGTGACTAAGGTCACAAAGTTCAAACGGAGATCAAAATGTCGCTGCTGCTCTTGCTGTTCCAACTTTCAAAGAAAATCCAGTCGACGAGGTGAATTGAAAATCAGAAACCAGGCTAACCAGACATCAGAAACTAGCGACGCTTTCAAACAAGCAAGCAACTTGGACATTCAACTTTTAGATATTCAGGAGCAGCAAGCTGGCTCTAACCAGGGATCAGCCACCAACGTCTCCTGCCAAATTCCATCTGCCAACGAAAGATCGGGTCCCACAAATGATAGGCGTGCTTTCATAACCATAGCTTCACTCGGCATTGCTTTAACTTTTTATTTAGTTCCATCTCTGATCATTCAGTTTCTCTCTAATGGTCCGATGGGAGATATTATCACTAATAATGCTTTCCTCATCTACTTCATGGCACTGCTCCCTTATACCAAGTACCTGGTCGATCCAGTGATCTACGGACTGAGGATGCCAGAGATGAGGTCTTCAACTTGGTGCATCTGCTGCAAAAAATTAATGAGATGTTTCAGACTGCCGAGAAACTCATTGATTCGTTGCAAGGAGCAGACGACAGCAAACAACGGTGAACAGTCGAAGACGAATTTGAAGTCTAAGGATTACTATTCCAACACTGACGCAGTGGAAACCAAATTGGCCCGTGTTGATACCTTGGCACCCAGGAGCGGACAAAAATCTGTCAGTCCCGATAAACACAGCTTACAACTTTATCAGTCCATCAAGACACCAACAACATTTTGTCAGAAAGATCACGAATCGAGAAATTACGAAGTCACTACGTCGAGGGAAATGTCAAATATTTGACATTCGACAAAAGAACTCTGTTCAAGAGTGAAAAACTTGTGAGAATATTTTAGAACATTTTTTTCAGGTTCAGGTTTTCAGTTTCCAGTTTGGAAATGAAATGATTTTGAACAAACAAGTCACGTCTTTTCAATAGCTTTTAGTTGTCCTGATTGAACTAACTTTGGCAATCTTCGTTCTGTGGAAAGTGATTTTTAACGTCCAAACATTCGACCATCGACATCACTCAAAGCTTATTAAATTGTTTTTGTTGAATACAATTTCCTCTTAGAAGTTCAACCGGTTTCAGTGTTGATTTGAATATCTTAAGAAGCTACTTGCAATGGGATAACTTTTGGATTGCATGAAGTTGAGCCAGTAATTGTTCTTGATGCATCATCAAGGATGTTAATTCTAAGTCAAATAATAAGTTTAATATTAATGTAACAAATTTGATAAAGAAATATTGGAAATCAGAGTAAGTGGTGGCATGCAAGTTGGATCAGAGCATGCATTCCTGCACACGGCGATGACTGCAACAGTCGTGATATTTTCCCAACCCAACTTGGAATGTCGCAACCTCCCTCAGGAAGGAGCGCTATATAAATGATTGACTAAAAGCGTCTCTGACTCTATGCCTGGCATAAGTTTATTTTTATTAGAAAAGACCAAAATTGAATTTAATTCCATAAAAAGTGATTTAACTGATGGAGCATGCAGTGTGAACAAATTCTAGAAAAATCCTGAAAATTCCAAAAGCTTTGCCTACATTTTTAGATGTCCTTTAAATTCAATTTGCTTAAAACTCAATGTAATTTGATATTGTTATAATTCAATTATCAGCTCACTTTTCCACAAGTCCACATGTCGCATTCTTTCTGCCAACTTCCTGCTAATCTGGGCAGACGTTCATGGAAAAGCAGTTGGAGATTTGATTCTCCTCTCATTAGTCATTCTTCTTTTTCTTTGTTATTTTTTTCTTTCCTGTCCTGATTTTTGATTTCCACGTTCTTCGTCGACGAAAGTCATGTTCTCGCGAGTCGTTGTTCCTTGTGGACAGGAAACCAAGGCCAAGGGAATTTTTAATTATCCACCAACTCTTCCAATTAGCCGCTAATTTGCTTAAAAAGGAAATTTATAAATTATTTAAGCCCCAGGAAATTCGTAAAAGCTTGTGATTCTGCGATTGTAGAACCTGCTCTGATGATCATGGTGCGTGGAGGACACGACCTGAAGATGTCAGAAGATGCCGCTGAAGACACCAAGAACTTTCATGTGAGGTTTGAAATTTTGAAATCAAAACCATGCAGCAACAAAAAAAATCTTCAAATAGTCGACAGTTCATTTGAGTTTTCAACCTTTGAGGAGGCTCGTGGTTCATGACAGGGTCACGTGATCCACACATTAGCGATAATGGCAGCGCAATACGTTGGAGTTTGCAAGAATCAGAAAATAACTCCCCCCTCACAATTTTGGAATTGTTCGCTCGTCGAAATGGAAGATGGTGTGCCTGATGAAGAGTCATTAGTTTTGATTTTTAAGAAAACATTAACAGACATTAAAGTGATTACATGTGATTGACGATGCGGTCATTTTAGGCATAATTATTTATTTTTGTGAGTAAATATTTTAAAATAAATAAATTTAACGTTTTTGATTTTCCTCCAATTGGCACGCAGGGTTAATCTATAATATAAAACAGAAAGGTGCGTATGTATGTCTGTCTGTCCCAAGAATTCCTCTCTGACGGTGAGCGGTGGCGACTTGAAATTTGCACTCGTCATTCTCTGTGCCATTCGTAGGTCAACTGTGCTATTTTCAACATTCACCTTTTCCTAAATCGCATAGGAGCCTTAAACTCGAGAGCTACTGAAAGCAAGGAATTGTGCTCCCACATGGTCTAATGTTTGAGACTTCGCCTCTCGCGATGGCGGCACGGGTTCGAGTCCCGTTACGGGAGCACCGTCCTAATCGCCCAGTTGTTTGAGGGGTTCCCCATGGCTGAATTTTGTGTAAGCAGTTCGACTGGAGGAGCCGGTTTAAAAAAGCTAGTACTTCATGTGAAAGGACATCCGCTTCAACGCATGCTGATGATGATTATGATAGTTATGACGGTTATGATAGTGGTGCTGATGTTGTAGTTGAAACTCAAGGTCGCACTTAACTTGAAAGCGAGCGATATTTGAGAACGTTCGAAACAAAAAAACACGTGAAATAATTTAATAACACCGAAAGTTTAACAGTTGTTGAGCCGCAGATATTTACTTTTTGTTCTCAAAAATCCTTCTATTTTTTTTTTATTTCTAAATATTCCGGGAAAATAAATCTTTACGAGAAAATTTTATGGCAGAATTTGAAAAATACAAAGCAATGTGATACCTGTGATTCAATCAGGTTTAGAAATTTCATGATTTAAAAAAAAAAATACAATTTCCGTTTTTCATGTTCATGATTTTTCCTTTTCACTGGATATTTTTGCATTATTAATAACTAAATTTTTCATAAACAGTATAAAAATAAATTGTTTTATCAATTTAAACATGAATAAATTTATCGAACAACAATAATTAATAATTAAATGACTTATTTAAGATTTATCTACGGAATGAAAAATTCAAAAATCTGGTCTAATGGAAAGAAATTGCAAGCAATCAAATGCTCAAAATGAAGACGTCTCAGAGAATAATCCATCATCATCATTACCAATCTTCATCATCATCATCATTATCATCATCATCATCAGGGGTCGCATCCATTTTCTAAGTCAAGTCAATCTGAGTAATTAAACATAATCGAATAAATTTTTATTTAAAAATTTACTAAATAATAATAATAATAAAGTGTTGTAATGTTTTCTATTTAACCTTAGTTTCGTCAATTAATTCGTTTTAATGACTTCGAACCACTCAGTGGTGGTTCATTCAATTGAATTGAATTGATTGAATTGAATTGGATTGGATTGATTGAATTGAACTGGATTGGATTGATTCAATTGAATTGAATTGATTTGAATTGATTGAATTGATTGAATTGAATTGATTGAATTGATTGATTTGAATTGAATTGATTCAACTGAATTGTTTTGAAATCATTCAATTATGCTTTCCATATTTTCAACCATTTCAGTTGACTTCAGTTGACCATGCATTCATTTTTTTTTGTTATGGAAAAAAACTTTTCATCATTAATTTATTTATTTATTATTTTTAAATTGATTAGTTGATTGATTGTGGTCTCAAATGAAGCAAGTATTTAATTCAATAAATATTTGATTGAATAATTTACAAAACAATCTAATCGGTCAAATACTTAATTAAACCAATTAAACATTTGATTGGCTCAACAAACCAGAAATCTTATCTTCGAATTGAATCTAAAAGATCAATTGATCTCCAGAGAGACGAAAACCCGAAGGCAATGAAGAGTGTATTTCGGAACAATAAAAAATAAATAAAATTGAAATTATTTTTTATTGCAGAAGTTTTATTGCGAATAAATGGATTTACGTTTAAAATAATTATAGATGTTCTTACCCGGCGGAAATATTTATTCTGAATTTTTGCTAAATTGGTTTTATTTCAAGAATTGTAACTGGTCGTGAATTATTTTGCTATTTAATTAGAATTTAACTTTGAATTAAAACCGATTTGAATTTTTATTTAATGTACTCCCACATAAGTTCTCAAATGTGAATGTAAATCATTCTGATTAATTCAATTGTTGTTGAAGTGTCTAAAATCTAATTCAGAAATGATCATTGAAAAATATTTGTTGTGTTGCATAATTAAACTCGTTATTGAACCAACCTCCCGTGACCTTTCGACACTTGACCTTTTGACACCTGGGGTCATCAAACCAGGTCATTAGCGACGACTGCGTCTCAAGAATCTACGGCCTTTTAAGCGCGCCATTAATTCCCGGGTTTCGTTTGGCGCTGAAGAATTGCAGAGGAATTTATTTCAAAACTTGAAAAAGCTGAAAGCATCTCAATTCTGCGTGATTTATTTTGCCTACCTGCCATCACCTGTGTGTTCTAGGTTTAAATTGATTTAACCAATCATCATTAATTTGTTGCTTCTTAAATTGGTTAATTATTTACTTGCGAATAAATGTAATTCAGTGACTTGTAATTATTACAAATCATCAAAATTTGAAATGGATTTGTAATCATAAATCATAATAATTGTTATTTCAATAGCTTGCAATTTGTTCTCCAAACATTTTGCAAGAATTTTAACACTTTGTTGGACAAATTGCAATGTTTTTAGAAATTCGTAAAACTTTTGTGTGTCAACTTTTGTTGTCTGACAACCTAATTGTTCAAGATTTGCATTGAAAATTGATGCCCATAAATTTCCATTTTCTCAGAAAATGTTATGAGTTTGTCACGTTGGCTGACGAAAAATATTCCACTACTTTTGCATAAAAACATCAAGTACAAGTGATTCATTTTCAAAATGTTTTACAAAATTGGGGTGTGAATTTTTAAAAACTTAATTACAGGTATTTCAAATAATACCATGCTTTATTATTCAATAATATTTTCAATAATAGTTCAATATTTTACAACAATTTCAAAATTTGTAATTTGTTACAAATATACATTTTTATTTATTTATTACACAAACTAAAGGGCCCTGTGAACCACCAACATAAATTAATTCAGAATGATGAGAACAGACACATCAGCCGCTCCGAATGATAAAAACAACTTGATCACTAAACGTAAGGCAGGCATCTGACTCAAGTCAAAGTCACGTATTGCAGCTTAAAGCGTGAAAAGGTGGACGAATGAACAATTCCAACAGGTAATGTGTTCCAAGGTGGTCTGACGATTCTATTAGGTAAGAATATGTGACATTTCTGCGTAGAGTTTACTGCATCGAAGCTTAAAGTCGTGTCCTCTCGTGCCTGGGTGGTCCTGGGCAAGCAGGGAGTGTTTGAAGGACGAGTTGATAAACACATTTAATATTTTGGAGCAGAGTTAAATCAATTGGGAGAGGCGGAGTTTTTCGAGGTTTGAAGATTGAGAAGTTTTCGATGCGTGGATGTGCTGCCAAGGATGGAGTTGATTTTGTGAATCGTTTTTGGATGCTTTCAAATTGATCGATTAGGATGGGATTTCATAAAATATTATAAAATAGTATAAATTAAAAATATTATATCGAATTTCACCTCATGAGAGGATTCCAGTGTTTAGCATTAAATCGCCCCCAAATTCACATCAAATCGTTAATTAGCACACACACACAAACACACACACACGCACACACTCATATCAAATCTCCAGATATGCACTCCATTGTGTCGCTCCGCATTTTCCGCCCAAACAAAGTTTCTGCTAATCTTCCTCCGTTATGGATTAGAGTGGACATGGAAATAAATTCTTTCCTTGATTTTTTTTGTCGAAAAATAATTTTTCTTTTCCTGTCACAAACCAATCCCGACGTCTGTCGTCTGCCTGAATATCAAACGCATTTTTTTTATGCTATATGCAGTTCTGGGACCAGTGATTGGACGGAAGCCGGGTGAACAAATTGGACGCGGTGAGAATATTTTGGGGAGGGCCTCTTGTAATTTGTAATTTGTAATTTTTAATTTATAATTAATTTGTAATTTGTAGAATCACTTCTTTGGAACTCTTTATTATGCAGTTGTTTCTTCTGGGAAATAATATTTTTAAATTTATTAAATCATTTTCAACTTCATTTTAAAATAATTTGAGAGATTTCTTAAACTTTTAACTTGTAAGACTCGCAATCTCTAAAATTTACAGGAACCTTTAAAATGGGGATCATTAAAAATGTTTCAACTGAAAGAAAAAAAAACAAGTCATAAGATGAATTGAGGCACCAAATAAATATTTTTTTTAAATTTTAATTTAATTTAAAAAATTTAAATATTTAAATTGACGAAAGTGACCGTAAAATTAGATTGCAAAGTGAAGATTGACATGGAAATTTAAACAAGAATCTCAGTTCTTCTTCGACAACCTTGAACCTCCATCGCTCCTCGGATTTGAACGTCGGCAAATTATGCAGATCAACTCACATTATTTTGCATTTGGGTTTTTATTTAAAATTCTATTGCAAATAAAATCATGTGATGAAAAAGGGAAGGATTTATAACGTCCTTGATTGATTATATTATTATTATAAATTATCAAGACAATAATAATAATAATAATAATAATAACATCAATAATAATAATAATAATAATAATAATAATAATAATAATAATAATAACAATAACAACAATAATAATAATAATAACAATAATAATATTTTAACATAAGANGATATTTTTTTTTCTTTTGATCAAATATAATCAACTTGCAAACATCAATTTTTAACATTTTCAAGACGATGTTAATTCTTGTTTCCCAAATTAGCCATGTATAAATTATAATAATGCCTTTGATTGACATCAGACGGGCGTGGTTTCCGCTCTCGATGACCTTGCCCCTCCTGACGTAGAGAATGACGTCAGCATTTATTATGGTCGACAGCCTGTGAGCGATGACGATTGAGGTTCGACCAGACCTGGCATTCTCGAGGGCCTCTTCCACAACCTGGAAGTACAGTCCGAAGATTTGGACTCAGAAGTTTCGGCATTTTAAGTGAAAGATTTTTTGAAAACTAATGTTTTTAAATTTAAAAGATGAAAAACATTAGCTTTTAAATCTACTAAAAGCTTAAAAAAAAAACATTTTTAAAATATTTAAGTTAGAGCTTTTTTATTGTTGTCTTTTTATTTTTTTTTATTCTAGAAAAAACTAAATTACGAAAAAAAAAAATTTTATCAATAATTATTCGACACGTGTTCATTTTAAACGAGGAAACAAAAATAACGTGCCACAGAGGAATGTGAGGAATTTATTTTCCGATCAAATTATTTTTTTTTTAAACAGATCATGATTTCCTTAAAAATCATCGTCGATATTATTTTCGTTTTTGTGCGTCTATTTTGAAACTGGTGATTTGTGAAAACTAAAGTGAAAACTTCCAAAGGAATCGTCGAAAAAAAAACTGATGTTATTTATGGACATCCACGAGATTTTATTGGTTTGCACTGTACTGGAATACAAGCATTTGCACACATTAGCACACATTGCTACACACTTTTTTTAACATTATGTGTAGATAAAATTTATAAAGCTTATTACTAAAGTATATTTAGAAAATACTTTATTGAAATAAGATGAATATTATTGTTTTAAATGAATGACATTTTTACTCAAACTTGTAAAATATTTAATAGTCATTATTATTTCTCAGTTATTACTTCCAATTTGTTTTTATTTGAATAAAGTTGAGATGATTTGGACTATTACGTCCAATGAACGTGCAGTTCAATTTATGTAGCGCCATAAAAATGGCGTCAGGTTGATGAATTGCAATCCTCATCATAAATACCGAAACCTCAGAGGCGCTGAAACATTTATATAGCGCCTACTCCTGACCTTGAAGTTGCCAACTTGGTTTGACTGGTTTATTGGCGAAAGCAGGAAGGAAATTATGATTGAAATTATGAACTAAAATTATTTTTCACAACGAAAATAACACTGTTCAGCAGCGATAGGCTCTAAAGAAGCTATTATTCCTAATAAATTCCTTTGTCCAAAATAAATTCCAAAGAATTTATTCAAGACATGTTTCTTGAATGAATTGGATTTGAAAATAATTTAGATATTTTTTCCAATTTAAAGTGATTCTTTGGAGCAGATTTTTTCTCAAGCAATGATTATTTTGTGACCTTGAATTGTTTGGATTTGAAAATAATTACAAGCTTGTTTTTACTAAAAACTTGTGGCATGAATGCGCTTTAATTCATTAAGTTATCAAATCGGCTTAGAAAATTTGAATAATTTATATTGCATTTATTATTTGTTATTATATAATTAAATTTATATAAAGTTTAACCTAAATCTAATTGTACGCTATTTTAAAAGTTATGAAAGAAATTACTTAAAATAAACGTTCAGAATGCTCTCCTGCTTTAATTATAAAAAGCATCCTTTCTAATTGTTCAAAAAATTGCAAATTTGTATTTAGCCGATCTTTTGAGTGCCTCATGTATCCGAATGGGATGTGAAGGCAGTTTATAATCAATCTACCATTTATGTAGCGCCCCTACTCGAGGGCGCTCCCTGGCGATGCAGGCTGGGCTGCGAACACGACACATTACGACTGTTGCTATTACGACTGCAGGCAGGAAAGCAATCCATTCAGCCAACCTGCACGCCAAAATTAGTTCGAACAGACCGATGAAAATAGATATCAGCTCAGATAACCACTCACAGATTCACTGTGCGAGTCCAGTGCTGACGTAGCATCATCCAACAAAAGGATCGAAGGATTCCTGAGAAGTGCCCTGGCTATGGAAACCCTCTGTTTCTGACCCCCACTCAACTGGGTGCCCTTGCTGCCCACGTTTGTCTCGTAGCCCTGGAGAAAGTTGATTTCTTTTGATTGATGCACTTAATTCATAATATTAATAATATGTTCATTTATGAAGCGCCATAAGCGTAAGCATGAAGGGCGCTCCAAAATTACCCGGGAAATGCATACCTTAAGTGCAAAGGAAGTTGTTTTATTGCCATAATGACATTCTATTGAATGATGAATTATAAAACAATAGTCGACAAGTAATTATAAAGCAATAATATTACATAATTATTTTCAAAATAAGTTTTTAAAACTGAATAAGCAACTTAGAAAAAAACAAAACGAAACAAAAATAAAAGATAAGCAATAGATGGCAATTGAAAATTATGAGCTACATTTAGCAGAATCCTGGATGTTTCCAAGCAGAAAAAAGATGAAATAAATAAATTGAAGATGTTCTTCAGGACCGGAATTGATGGAAAGTGGACGACGGAAGGAGAGAAATCCACGTGATGGATGGAAAAATCATCTCATCGCATCCGCCAATTAACGTTGCTGTGGTTTTAAATTGAGCCATTCCTTGAATAACGAATTGTCACCTGCTTGGCTTAATTGAATTTTTGGGCCATCTTTAAAACATGGAGGAAATCATCGATATTTTGTGTTTTTTTTTAAATTCTTGTGGACAAAAATAATTGCTTCGTAGCAATTCAGATTCGTTCATTCAGATTTTTAAGAAGGATCCTGAATGCAGTACCTCATGATAAAAAGCAAACAGGCGCTTTTTTGTTATCAATTTATATAGCGCCCCTAACCAGGGCTCTTGCAGCAGTGCACAGGCTGGGTTTCGAACACGACACAGCACGTCTGTTGTCGTTACCGCCGTGTGCAGGAACGCGAATCATTCAAACAACCCGCAAGCAGCGATAATATTTCATAACAAGCATAACATCAAGGCATGATCACCGAAGTGAAATAAAAAATGCACAAGCAATAATTTACATCCTCCTGCCACTCAACACGACGTAAGATGGATGGAATGAAGAGAAATAACTCCCAAAAGGCTTTCAATGTTTGATGCGACTTTCATCCTTATTTTCCCTTCTCAAAAGAATAAAGTTTGAACGTAAAGCACTTAAAGAGTCATTGTTAAAAATTGTTCGGCTATTTTCATTCTTTCATGTGTTCTTCCAGGGAGTAAAAACTACATCCTTTCATTTTCGCTTCTGTCTATCATCTTCTTCATCCTCCTCATCAATGTCAATATCGCTAGAGATGACGCTCTTCACTCACAGACAAACATACTCCTGGGATTGATGGAATTGGATCGGCTACAACTTTTTCAACAAGAACGAATGTTTGCAAAAGCCTTTTATAGAATCTTGGGAGGCCAGTGTAAACAAGTTGTTTGTGCTCGAATTCCTTAAAACTTTGGGGTTAAAAGATTAATAGAATTAATTTCAGTGACAGAATATTGATGTTAAGATAATTCAGACTTCAGGAAACATTCCTCGTAATTTTCAAAATCAAAAATTATGCCGAAATAAATATTAAATAAGTTTTGTTTTAAGTCCCTTTGAGATTTTTTTTTTTTGAGTTCATTGATTCAAACAAACAAGCTGTTATATACAAAGCAAAGCATTAAAACAAATTCAAATAAACTCAAAGGGCCAGCCTTAAGGAAGCGCACGCTTCCGCTATCAGACTGAACCAATAAATCATTATATACAATAAGCTTTTACAAAGAGTAATTTACAAAAACATAAACTATACAAGTCCACGCAATAAATATTGTTTGTAAGACTTTTTAAATAATAAATAAATCAAATTAAAAGGACATGTATGTAATTGAATTAGATCTTTAATAGATGGAGGTATAGAGGAGTAAAGTCTAGGACCATAACATTGAATCGAGATTAATTTTAGAGTCGGAAGCATGTTGGAGGTTTTCAAATATTTGTATTATTAACAATTATTAAATAATATTATTAACACCTATTAAATAATATTATTAAC
>MPNW01000402.1:34281-45995 GCA_011800805.1 Hirudo medicinalis
GTTTTAAGTCCCTTTGAGATTTTTTTTTTTGAGTTCATTGATTCAAACAAACAAGCTGTTATATACAAAGCAAAGCATTAAAACAAATTCAAATAAACTCAAAGGGCCAGCCTTAAGGAAGCGCACGCTTCCGCTATCAGACTGACCCAATAAATCATTATATACAATAAGCTTTTACAAAGAGTAATTTACAAAAACATAAACTATACAAGTCCACGCAATAAATATTGTTTGTAAGACTTTTTAAATAATAAATAAAGCAAATTAAAAGGACATGTATGTAATTGAATTAGATCTTTAACAGATGAAGGTATAGAGGAGTGAAGTCTAGGGCCATAACATTGAATCGAGAATAATTTTAGAGTGGAAGCATGTTGGAGGTTTTCAAATATTTGTATTATTAACAATTATTAAATAATATTATTAACACCTATTAAATAATATTATTAACAATTATTAAATAATATTATTAACACCCAGTAACAACTACAACCTTTTCAACAAGAACAAATGTTTGCTGCAGCCTTAAAAAAAAAAAAAGTCAGAGTTTTAGGCTCGGGTGATGCTGACGGACTCTGGTTGGTGATGGAAACATAGAAACATAGAACTCCATCATTCCATTACAATGACACACCTCAAGGCAAAGAATCAGCAAAGAAAAAGTTCTTATGCGAACATGTTTATGCATGACCCTTGGGTCAAATGTCAAAAGATCAAGTTGGGGATGGACCAATAAGAATTTAGTGGGAGAAGAATTTAAATTATAACCTTCATGACTTAAATATTTGATGATATTTTTGAAATTAAAAAAAAAAGAATGACAGTTTATTTAGGTAATTAAATTATATTTTAAAACATTTTATGGAGTTAAAATTATTTATTATTAATTATTTCAAGTTAAAATTAATTAACAATAAATTATGAAAAACATTTTAATGATTTATGGTTATTTTTTGGTTTTCTATCGAAATTTCTCCAGAAATCTCCCGCTAAATTATCGTCTGCAATAAATTCTTGATAAATAATTGACGACTTGAAAGCATCGCTTTGTCTTTTTTTTTCTTCATTTCCATTTTAACCGAATGAATCAATCCAGATTATTAATTCAATTAAATGATTTATTAAATGTATTTAGTTGTTTATTTATTTTAATAAATAAATTTCAAGCCTCACGATGGTAATATTCATTTTTAAATTCTTTATACAACATAAAAATATAAATTAATCGATCAGAAATCAAATGAAATTGATTTCAAAGAATGAACTCATTCGTACAGAGCACCTTCTCTCGCGAATGGAGCAGAACACGCCTCATTCAGATCGTTAAAGGGATTGAAGATGTCAAATTTGAAACCCTCGATTTAAAATTCCCAAATGGAAAAAAAATTAAATAGCCGGGTTGGCATTTTTTTACGACAGATCCATGGAAGACGCAACCAACCTCGGGAAGCGAGGAAATGAAGTCGTGGATGTTGGCCGCCCTTGCAGCTGCTACCACCTCCTCCCTGCCGACAGACCTGGAGTTGTCCCCGTAGGCGATGTTCTCTTCCAGGCTGATCCCGAAGAGGATTGGTTCTTGAAGGACGATGCCGAGTTTTGATCTCAACCATCTGAGGTTCAAATCTTTCACCTGGATGCCGTCGACTTTCTGAGGATTGTTAATTATGAATGAATGAATGAATGAATGAATTATTATTATTGTTAGTTGTGAGGGAGAGATTTTTACTTGTTAAATAAGAAATGAAAGAAAAACAAATATTTTAGGATAATTCTTAATTTGTCATCTATTCGTCCGAACACCTGTCCACCATTCACCATATTTTATAATACATTTTAAAGATAATATTCCGCCACTGAATAATTAATTCCGATCTTTATCAGTAACTTATGAAAATGTGAATATTTTTAAGATTTGTTTTTTTATTGAGCCGAACAATTAAATATGCACATATTAAATATCATTAGAAAAGTAAAATGCCTTTGGCTCAAGGGTCAGCCCTAAAGGACAGAATTACTGCTTAAATATTAAGATATGTTTAATAATATTAAGATATGTTTAATAATATTAAGATATGTTTAATAATATTAAGATATGTTTAATAATATTAAGATATGTTTAATAATATTAAGATATATTTAATAATATTAAGATGTGTCATTAATAAATCTGCCATTAATAAATGCAGTAATATTCATTCAGTAGAGACCCTGTAAAACACGCAATGATGCAGTAATTCAGTGCCAAAAAGTCTCACGAACCCACAAATTTATGAGTCCATTTTCCACAAGAAGAACCCCGACGAATAGTTTTTGGAAGAGTGAATAAAAAAATATAAATATATTTATAAATATATAAATATAAATACAATAGACAATATAAAAAAATTATGATTTTTGTTCCTTTTCAGAGGTCAATTAGTCTTTAAATTGAGAATTAAGTTCTAGAATTTTGACAAATTTGTCATATTCCATGTTTGGGAAGTTCATTTCATGTTTTTATTTCACTGAACTTCTTTCATTTTAGTTAAAGTTAGCATTTGGAAAACTTCAAATTTATATTCAAATGTTTGCCTCGATGTGTGATGTTGTTTTTCATTAATTTTGTATTTCAATTTATTTATTTATTTATTTTTGAAGTTCCTGCTTTTATCATTTTTATCATTTATGCAATTCAGAACCTTGCATAATGTCGTTTGCAACAAAATCGTTTTTTGACGACTTCAAGGGCGCCAAAAACATGGCAAGTAGATTTTTTATAATCTCTGTTTATTGCGCCGTTCTTGGGTTAAATTTGTTTGTTGAATATTTTCATAATTTACAAAATCTGCATAATTTAATAATTATTATGTTTATGCTGTTTATCATTTTTATTACATAATAGTGTAGTAACACTCTCCATATATTATATAATGATCCTTCATAAAAATTGATTATAAAATAGATTAGTTTAACAAACGGTCAGATTTTTAATTACGAAATCCAAGAAACGCATCCACGCATCCACGAAACGTAAATATTTCAGAGAGTTTATTTTCCCTAAAACGATAATTAACACTTTATTTTACTTTATTTAAAAAATACTTTTCCAACAAAATACATTTCTTAGATTCAAATTTATTGACTACAAAAATACAGTCCGAAATAAGATTTGAACGCGAAACCCGAGGTCTCTAAATTTCCAATTTGCAGTTTACAACTCACCACACTTCCAGTTGTTACGTCGTAAAACCTCTCAATTAGCTGCATCACCGTCGACTTTCCACTTCCGCTTGGACCAACTATGGCCACGCTTTGACCTTTCATGACCTTGAGGTCAAATGAGTTCAAGACTTTGGTCTCCGGTCTCGAGGGGTAGTTGAAGTGAACCCCCTTGAATTCAACTTCGCCGGTGCACGTTTCAGCACTCTGAGATGAAGTTTAATGTTTGTCTCTCATTTATATTTCAAATTATATTATTTATTTCAAAATGGTATTTTTATATTTCGAGCTTTTTCATAATTAATAATTATTTGATTAAATTCTTCAAAAAGAATTTTTTTTTCCAAATTTATTTATTTATTTTTATTTTTTTAAGGTTACAAGCACTTTAACAGTTTCACGAATCAAAATGCGAATCGAAATAAACCAACTAAATCAACGAAAGACTGAAGTGATAAATAGAAACGAACGTCCTAATGGAGAATTCCCGCTGATGGAATGCAATAATATTTATTTTTAATCTCCCAAAAACTCACAGGGATCACACCTCCATCGTCTGCTTTTATGGCGGGGACCCTGTTGAGCAGTTTGAGGAAGTTTTTGGCCGCCGTGTAGGATGACGTCAGTTCAGGGAGGTTTGAATTTGCTCTGCCAACTTCAGCTGCCATCACCAGAGCCACTATGAGGATTCTTGACAAAGTTGAATTTGCTTTTGAAATTATCATTTTTCTTATTTTTCGATTAACCATTTTATAATCTCGACTTTAATTTTGCTGCTGCTGCTGCTGATGATGATGATGATGATGATGATGATGATGGTGGTTGTTATGATAATGACGATGATGATGATGATGATGATGCTGATGGGATCGCAAGGGGGTCACCAAAGACTTCAAAAACAAAGACGAAGAATTCTTTTCTATTTTTGAATTTCCTTTTACTGGTTTTTCTATTCTTATAATTTATAAAATATATTTATTTGCTTTAAAAAGGGATTACTATGAAAACTAAGCAACCAATTAGCTTAAATTAATAAAAAATAATAAACAATGATTATTAACTATTCATTATTTTTTTATTAACAATAACAGGAAAGTACGCAATGTAATCAATCAATTAATCAATCAATCAATCAATCAAACAATCAATCATTAATTCATTCAATAAATCATTGAACCAACCAATTAAACAATCAATCATTAATTCATTCAATAAATCATTGAACCAACCAATCAATCAATCAATCAACAAACCACTCAATTAACCTGAAAACGACCTGGAACTCGATGATGCCATTGGACACCAGGTACATCCCGAAACCAACGGACACAATTTCAATGGAACAGCCACAAAACCACACGAATGATTGACTCAAACCAATTATGTTGGCTCTCTTTCTTGCCTCTCTGAAATTTTATTTTTTGGTTCTGTTTTTATTTAGAATTTCACATAATAATTTCTAATAATAATAATAATAATAATAATTGATGTTGTGATGTTGTGACTGCCGCTTGTAATCCTAGTCTTACGAGTATTACATGTNGTTGTTGATAGTGATGATGATGGTGATGATGATGATGATGATGATGATGATGATGATGATGATGATGATGATGATGATGATGATGATGATGATGATGATGATGATGGTATGATGACGATAATGATGCTGGCACAATTGAAGGCTCAATTCCTCACTTCTTCATGGCGTCAAAGTTCGACGTGTAGATATCCAGGAAATACTGCTCCTTGGTGAGGGAGGCAATTGTTCGTATCTTGTCGATCGCCTCCGAAGCCACCTGTAATGTTTCATGAGATTGTATTGTATTGCATTGTATTCTCTTGTTTTGTGTTGTATTGCATTCTCTTGTAGTGTATGTTGTTGTGTTTCAATTGTTTGCATTACCATGTTTTGCACTGCAATTTATTGCATAAATTTAATTTTTTTAAATTAAAAATCTCAAGTTGATAACTTGTCAACTTAGATTCAGAAATTGTTCTTCCGTTTTCAATTCCTGTTTCGTTTGTTAAATATTTATTACCACGAAGTTTCAGACGAAAGGTGTAACCACATAAAAAGGCAGGAAATTTAAAAAATTCAATTATAAGAAAACAAGGAAACCAGCAGGGGATGGTTTGCCAGAGTTTTTTAGATATTCAGAAACCGAATTAAAATCTGGAACATCTGCCAACTCAACAACAACAACAACAACAACAAATTCTATTACGACGTCAATTTCCGTATCTGTTCCAAAAATAACATTTACGTTATTACAACTTATTATGACAATTTACCGTACATAATTAATTCATGATTTACTGATTTTGGAAAGCAACATGAAAATTAAAAATACATTCAAAAGTAAATTACGAAAACGCAAAATATATTTCTTTAATAATAAAATAACTACAAAATCTTTTCCAACTTTGCCACTGTCTTCAGTCCTGCTGTGACTTTTCCTCTCGTAAGTTGTGTTCATGTAGCCCTGAAGAAGTCCAGCTGTTATGGTCAGGGGCATGAGGGGCAGGACGGCAAGTCCAAGTTGCCAGGAGGAGAGAAGAGCAACCAATATCGAGCTGATGATGCTGGAAATGGCAGCCGACAGGTAGACCAAGGTATTACCTGTTGCCTGAAAGGTTTGCATGACGTGAAGCTTTTGGACAGCCATCCGTGGATGCTTGAATCAAGCGAGTGTAAGTTATGTTTCATAGTTGTGTGTTTTGCAGATTTGTGTGATTATCATGTAATTATTTGAATCATTAATAATTCGGAATGAAAATGTTTTGTTTAAAAATGAAATAAAACATTTATTTTTGGGAAATTATGACTGAGTTAAAAATTAATATTTTTAATATTTAATAATAATAATAACAATAATAATTATTATAATAATAATAACAACAATAATAACAAAAAATAATTATACATAATATAATAAATACAACTTGCCAGCTTTATTTTTGAGGCTTCGTCAGCCAATCTGCTCGTCAGTGATCCTACCTGGTTTGAAGGCAGGTCGAACCAGCCCATCTCCTGTGACGATATTGGAGCAATTTTAAATTAATTTCATTGAATTATTATTATTATTATTATTATTATTATTATTATTATTATTATTATTATTGTTGTTATTGTTATTGCTATTAATGAAAATATTTTGCTTCACATTTCCTATTGAAAATGGTAATAACCTGATTCAGCATGCATCCGAAAGATCTCGAGCGAACCGTTTTGGTCAACGACTCTCCGAAGTATTTAAGCATGAATATCTGGAAATAATAAAGATGAGTTAATTAAAATTAATTAAAATTTAATTAATTACTCAGTATTAAACAACAATTACTGCAAGTAATCACCATTAACAATGGCCACTCAAATGTAATAATTCAAAATGTCTGATGACCATGAAGGAATCTTTCAATTTTCATTATTATTATTATTATTATTATTATTATTATTATTATTATTATTGTTGCTGTTGTTGTTATTATTATTGATTTTATTAGTATTGTTATTGTTATTATTATTTGTATTGTGTATTTTGATGTAATAATACTCATTATCATAATCTATTCAACCGATAATCCACAGAGGAGGCAGGCAGTGCAACCGAGGCCAAAGATTCCAAGGGAACTTTTCCTCACCCCCGGCATGACATCTTGAACTTGAACTTGAACTATGACCTTTTGAGACGAGGTCGAATGTATTTAATAAATTGTACGACTTAAATCATTCATTACCCAGATTAATTAAAACAATATTTTATAAAAGTTGCCTGCATTATTTAAAAAAATATTATTTAAGTTATCTTTGGTATTTAAATAAATATTAACATTATTCAAATATTTGTAAAAGTCCAGTTTCATAAAACATTTTCATTTTTTCCCGATATCGAATTCTTAAAAAGGAAAAAATTCAAAACAATTCTCCCCGAAATCCACTCATCTAACCCCAATGACGTAACCGAGTAGGAGGGAGAACACCGGCCAGGTGGCCCCCAAGAGGAAACCACCCAAGCAGCCTAGGAAGAAGAGGGGCCACTCCTCCCTGTTGACCGCAAATACTTTGAGGAGTGCGTGAGAACTTGGTGCACGTTTGCTGGAGGCTGATGTGTCGTCTGTGTCAGAGTCACTGTCGTCTGCTTTCTTAAAGGTAAACAATAATATTAGTTAGTTATTAATATTATTAATATGCAATCCATATTACTGAAATTGATTAAATTGAGTAAATTTAATATTTAATTTATATTTTATGGAAATATTAATCAAATTAAATCAAATAAGTATTTGTAAATTACTTATTCACAGTTAATAAATAGACCAATTCACCAGTTTAAAAATATATCTTTGCCTCACTAGAATTAATAAATTGAAAGTCTTTCTAATAATTAAAAATTATTTAATTAATATTAATTATTACTTAATAAGGTCAAATATCTACTCACATAACTGGCATCGAACTGACTGCTCGTGGCTGAATGTGACCGGATGTTCCGCTTAAAACTCATATCTGATATTGTAAATAAAGTAATATAAATTAATTATGTAAAATAAACAATATTTTAGCAAATTATTCTCTTAAAATATTAGTAATATTAATATTATTATTATTAATATTAATAAATATAAATTTAATGACAGTTTGCGTTCCTCCTTTCGGCGGGAATGACAAGAGTGTGCAACAACAATGTGTCATGTTCGAAACCCAGCCTGCTCCGTCCTTATTTAGGGCGCTACATAAATTGTAAGGCGATTAAAAATGGCTTTACATCCTATTCGGAATTTAGATACCAAGAATAAAATATCACAAGATACATAAATTATTTATTGGATCAAATGAAATTCTAGATTACGTATTAAATCAACAGAAATTGAGCATAGTTTTTAAAAATCAAGAAATGCTAACGAAGTTGACCCTTGTCTTTCGATGACACCATCTGCGAAATGATTTGATTAAACGAATTAATCTGATTGATGTTTGTTTTCCCTTTTGTGGATTGATTTATTTCATCACTTCATTTTGTTGATTTCAATTTTTTCTTTCTTTACCTTCCGTGATTCTAAGCTCGGTTGCGAGGGTCACGAAAATGTTTTATAAACATCCTAATAATATTCCAAAGAATAATAATAATAATAATAATTTATCTAAGTAAATGAACAAATTATTTAATTACATTAAGTCTTCCATTCTCAATCTTGGATTATTTTAATTGAAATATAAAAAAAAAAGATCACAGTTGACCATAAATTGAACAACCTTCCAACCAATCACTCAATCATCCGGAGGTCATCAGGTTCATTTACCTGGGCGTGCACGAGTTTGTGGTAAATCCCTTCTCTCATCACCAGCTCCTGGTGGCTGCCAAACTCAGCAACCACCCCTCCGTCCACCACAAAAAGGACATCGCAGTCCTTCACTGTGGACAACCTGTGTGCGATGATGATTGTAGTTCTCCCCTTGGATGCCTACAAGTGGACAATTTTGTTTTTCAACTTATTGGCAGAAATCATGAAGTTCAGATTCTTTAATAAATATTATTTGTTACTTCTTTTCTTATTTTCCTTGTTGTATATTTTGCGTTATGTCATTCAGAACAATAAATATCAGTTTTCAAACATCTGAACGCCGATTACAATGTCGAATTAAATCAAACGAAATTAATTTCGTGTCTTAATTCCTTCATTAAGTTCCTCCAGCAAGACAAAATAATCCTATAAAGGGCTCGAGAAAATTTAGTGACCATCCGAAAGGCACAAAGCCGCTTGGGGAGCAGCTGCGCGAAAACACCATTTCTTGAACATCGATTCTTTTTTCCGTTGAATAAAACAAAAAAGGAAACAAAGAAAGACAACAATACAACAAAACATACAACAGCAACAAACAACTATAACAAAAACATTACTCGAAAACCAAGAGAAAGACATCACATTAGAGCCACAAAAAAAAAACTCTAAGCCTCTCGAAAGACCCATAAGGCTATCAGGCTCCTGATGTATCTTCAGTTCTCTGTTTTATGGAGTACATTCTTAATTGCCTCCTTCCATTGACCTCAAAACCACAACTTAAACACAAAACCACAAAACCCGAACTCATTTTCTGCGAATAACTGGAATGACGTTAAGACGTGCATTGGAATGGTTTTGTTGTTTACGGTTGGAAATGATACTTCAGGGTGTTGATTTCGTTGGGGCCGTTGTGAAGATAATATTTCACGTAAAATTAATTTTTAATTATTTTGAAAATAACGTAATTATTTGAAATAAATCCTGGAATATTTTGAATTATCTTCTGCTTGGTTTCAGCCTGACGAGAAATTGAAAATGAAACTGATTTTTCAAAATACTTGTTTCCAATATTAGTCACTGCTAATGATAAGTATGAAGTTTCTACGGGCTCACTCATGCATAAAATTAATACATGCATGCATGCATGCATACAAAAACAAAGCTAAAATCATCAACAAACAGACAACAAGCTCTCAGTATGTTTGTTTATCCTTGACGAACGACTTGCATCATGAAATACTCTCGCGAATAGCAGAACACGTTGATCATCCAATTGAGTGGCTATTACTGAATTGGATGGATGGATGGACACGTTCGCTCATATTATAAGTTAATTAACCCTCCAATTATCGTTATTATTATTATTATTATTATTTTTATTATTACTGTTATTATTTTCATCATCATTATCATTATTATTATTAATATTACTATTATTATTGTTATTGTTGTTATTGTTATTAGTATTATTAATATTATTATTATTATTATTATTATTATTATTATTATTATTATTATTATTATTATTATTATTATTATTATTCATTAACCCTCCAATCAATCAAGACTTTCTCACTTTGTCTAAAGCAGCTTGAACAGTAGCCTCACTCTCATTGTCAAGGGCAGAGGTGCATTCGTCCAACAGGAGGATTTTTGGCCGGCGGACTAAGGCCCTTGCCAGAGAAATCCTCTGCTTCTCTCCCCTGCTCAGCTGAGTACTTTGCTCGTTGAGGAGTGTGTCGTATTTCTAAATTGGATGGATGGGTGGATAAGTTCGCTAGTATTATACGTTAATTAAGAATTGTGTTTTTTGTTTTCGTTTTTTAAATTAGTGGAAATTTTGAAAAATGAACTTATTGATTATTCAATAATTGAAATTTGAGTTTGTTATTTTCATCTATTCGCCGAAATATTTAGAAAAATTTATAACTCTGACTTCGAAGCTCTAAAATTATTATTAATAGTTCACAATTTAATTCGAAATAACAATTTATTTCTTGAGTTTTGTCTTTTTTTTCTAGTTTAGAGGAATTTTTACAAGACATCTTCATCATCATTAAAAGTTTAAAATTATTTGCTCTCAAATTATTTAATTTTGTACAAAATTTATAGTTAAGTGCTTCATAATTTTCAAGTTGTCTAACGTTGGGCAGTTTGCTGATGAAGTTGTGGGCGTCTGCTTCGATGGCGGCATATTGAATTTCCTCAAAAGTAGCATCGGGCTTTCCAAACCTTATCGAAACAAGGAATTACATTTTAAGGGTTGGAAGGTTATTCATCAAAATTTCACAAATTACAAAATTAAAAAAAGTGGCACATAACAAAATTATAATAATAATAATAATAATAATAATAATAATAACAATAGTAATAATAATAACAACAGTAATAATAATAATGATAATAACATAATTATAAAAATATCTAATAAGAAATTTTTGAAGTTTTTTTTAACAATTTTAATGATTATTCTCCGAATGAAAACTAAAGACATTTCACCTGATGTTATCTTCAATAGTTGCTGCAAACAAGACAGGGTCTTGTGACACAACCCCTATTTGACTCCTCAACCAACCCAAATTGAAGTCTTTCAGGTCAACTCCGTCCAATTTAACCTGACAAAAAATGGCTGACAAGATGGAAGTTTTGAAAAAAAAAACATCTTTTAGCTCAATTTCAGTGAACATTTTTCAAATTTGTGTTCAAAAACAACTCAATTTTGTACTTTGCGACTTCTCAACTCTTTTTTTTTGAACAAATATTTTCAACCGGCGGAGAAGGAAAAAAACAACATATAAATAAAAAAAAAAAGAATATAAAATTATCTTTAACAAATATTCTAAAAATATAATGATGCCTACGAAAACATAAAAAACATTGTAATAATTATAAATAACTTTAATGTGCAACGATAAAAACCATTTGATTAATAATTAATTATTTATTTTAATCAAAATAATTAATTTGTAAATCCAACCGATCCTCTGTCAGGATCGTAAAACCTCTGCAGAAGTTGGATTGTGGTGCTCTTCCCACACCCACTCGGTCCGACCAGAGCCACACTTTGGCCAGGATTTATGTCCAGGGACAAACCCGAAAGAACCTGAAATCAGTATGTTAACTTTTATCTAAACTTTTTATTAAGAATGATAATACTAATAATAATAATAATAATAATAATAATAATAATAATAATAATAATAATAATAATAATAACAATAACAATAATA